>VYZM01010206.1:108166-125106 GCA_013398915.1 Dromas ardeola
TATTTGAAGGGGGGGGGGGGGAAACAATTTAGGCTGAGCTGCAGCAATATATAATATTAAATGCTTTCCAACTTTGAATAGCAGTTCTAATGCAGTGCAGCTGAATTAATGCCTAACTATGGTTAATCATGTATTTTATGAGACATAAATGAGCTTTACCTTATTTCCTGGGCAGTGTATATCTTTTTTAACACTCTTCTTTTTTACATAAATTCCAAGTCTGTTCTAAAAGCGTTATTTTCTGGTACTTGAGTAGAAATTTTAGCCATGAGATACAGAGTTTCAGCTTTCTGGCAGAGACTTAGCATTAAGCACTTGGGCAGCTCTGCTTATATTTGTTTTTTGTTCCTCTTCAGTATCTGAAGTAAAATGAGACAGTCTTCCCAGTGCTATGTGTGGGTACAGCGAGAAGAAAGACATCCACAAAGTGTTTGTTACAAAAGCTGTGGCTCTGAACTAACATCATTGTAAGGCTCTATCTCTAAAAATGTTCATTGCAAACCTAAAATGTCCTTTTAGAGTCCTCAGGGTGTTGCAGAGTTTTTATCATAGTATTATAGAATAGTTTGGGTTGGAAGGGACTTTTAAAGGTCATCAAGTCCAACCACACTGCAATGAGTAGGGGTGTTTTATAGGGGTCTTGAGATGAATACGGGGTTGTGCCATCTGTGAGAAGAAATTTAGAGGGGCTGGATATTTGGAGAATATCAAATATTCCATTGTCACCATCCTTTCCTTAATGAGCAGCTCCTGAGGAGCAATGGAGACCTGATACATAGTCGTAGCAGGAAGAGTTACACATCTGACTTATCAGAACAAATGCTGGGTTTTACCTCATAAACCAAATTGTCATGCAGTTGTCTTAATATGGTTGAGGCCTAGGAAACTGAAGTTTGTTTTTTCAGGATTGATATTAAAGCTATCATGCTAATTTTTAACTCTGTTTGCAATGAAATTTCCTTTACTGTCTCCACCACCCCAGAAGTAGCTGCTGTGTCTTGGCAGAGTAATTATGCTGTGTAGAATCTAACAGTAGGTTCTAGATCTTTTGCTAAAAGTCCCTGGATATTTGCCCTGCAAATCTGCTTTACATGTATGTTACTATTGCAGTTGAGTATTGTAAAATACAATTGCTTTCCTTTATTCTGTTGTTTTAAGTCTGTCTTTGATCTGTGAAGGAATGTCACAGGTAGCCCTTTTCCTATTAGTTTTCGTTTGTTAGTTATGCTACTAGAAATATGCCAAGCTAAGGAGAAAACCAAGCCAAAAGAAAAAAAAAATAACTAGCAAAGGCTAGCAAAGGGCAGTGCTCAGGCGAGCATCAGATCAAATAGTAACTACTCTTTTCATTCATATTTTCCTTCCCAAATGTAAGAAGGGCATCTCTGCCACCCTAAAGCCTGGGCTGCAGGGTAGAGGAGCTATTACCAGCTGTTGGATGTGATTTGAAGAGCTCGGCTCTGTCACGGGTCCTGTAGTCCCAGTAATGAGATGATGACGGGTTGTCTTTTGACTTAGGTAGGGGGAGGAATAGGAAGAAGTAGTGAGGTTTGTCCCCACTATGTTTTTTCCTGCTCAGAGAGGGGAAAATCGAGGAAGTCTTAAGTGTCCTGAATGAATGAATTCATTCAGGCAGAGCGGGATGAAACTAACAGCGCTTTTAGATCTGGGATTTGCTGCTGCTTAATGAACCCAGCGGGCATTTGGAATCATTTTATCCCCTTTCCCAAAACTGGCCTGGGTGAGCAGAGGTGGATGGGAGGGGAGTTCAGATAAATGGTTTCAATTTTGGTCCCTTTCTAGCTGACAGCATCCTGTTAAGATTTACGACCTGGTGCAGCATATGCATGCTTCACTGTAGAGGTTTAAATCATGTCATGTGAACTGGCCTTACCTTTCCAGTGGAAATAATGGTCCCCAGGTTCAGCACCAAGCAGTGAAATGCATTAATAGCACCACGTGCCTTAGGATAATGGTGCTATTAGCAGGCAGCACAACTCTGTGTACAAGTAATGGGACTGCATCTCTTTATAATAACATCTGGCACTTCTGTTGCACTCTCATGCAAGGATCTCAAAGCACTTCATAAAAAATGGGCCTGATCCTTAGTGTTTTTCTTCATGGCTACACTGCTCAGTGTTTTGTTTTCTGCCAGATGAACAATGCCCGAGCAGGCTGATAACTCAGCGGTGTTTTAGCACAGCTGGGCTTTGCGGGAGGTTTGGGGTTAGAGTTGATTAGATGATGATGGAACCAGGATTAGCTCCAGAATGGCATTGGAAGTATGAAGAGGCATGGCAGAAAGCCTGACAGAGGCTTGTCAAGAGCATGGAATGAATGGGCATTGGCAAGAAGAAAGAATAATCTCAGTTCAGAGCAGAAAATCAAAAAACACAAATGTCAAAAGGTTGGTTCTAGGAACTTGAGTCAAAGGGATGCAAGCTTTAGGGTGAAGTCGTTATTTTCTTCAGTCTTCATAAAACACCTAATAGGACCTGTCCATAGTTCTTAAAATAATAAGGAAGAGAATAATGTGATTAGTTGGGATTTGGTAGGTTGGAAATGAGGCGAAAGTAGACTGTGAATGTGACAAGGTTTTGCAGCAGTCTCCTGGTGGGAGAATGCTGGGCAGGAGGCTTCAGAGATGCCTAGGAAGGAACCTGGTGGGTGTATGAGAGAGGCTGGCTGACATAATACCCCCAGTAGCAGGAAACCGAACTCCATGGTGATCTCTTCCACGTCTGTGTTTCTCTGATGCTTTTAGCACTCCTGTTACCACTAGCTCACAGACACAACCTAGTGACATTGAAGAGGAATCCATGCATAAGGATCCTGGTCTACAGCGAGCGACGGAGATATGTCCATCATCTTGATCTGCCTTCTTTGACCAGCAGGAGCCTTGCACTGGAAATAGTCCATTTTTCTCTTGCCTGACTCTGCAGAACAGTATCCAGACAGTGAATTCACCCTGGATTTCTGTGTCAGCCTTACTAAAAATTGCATTAAATGTCTGTTGTAACACATCTAGGAATCAGACCTTAACCATTCTAGTTGGGTTTTGAACAACATATTACCAGACCCATTCCTCCATGTTTCTGATCACATCTGGAATATATTATATACATTCCCGTAGTTTTCCCTCGATGTCTGCTTGAATTGCAAGTGTGTGTGTAAACCAGGGAAACCAAAATTATCTGATGAGATTAGCAAACACCACAAGCACTCTTTCTCAATGAGTTAATGAGGTGATTGTCCTTTGAACTTCTTTTATTGTCTTAGATATACAGAAACTCCAAGTACTAGAAGATCATTGTACCTAGATACAAACTCCTCACAAGTGCATTTTTTTCTCCCATTTCTTTAACTCCTTTTTTCCCCAATAAATACACATAAAGATCTATTTTAATGCAAATTAAGAGCTTAACCCTAGATACCATAATTTTTTGTATGGTCTGCATGAGATAGCTAATCTTAATTCTGCAGGGAAAAGAGCTCTTCTACCTCCAATTTCAACATAACTTTGCTTGAAAAATGGGCTGTCATTATCATCGAAAGTTAGAAGGTTATTTTTTGAAAATGCTGGCTGTCCTATTCATGTTGTGCATGCTGCTCCCTTGAGTCACTCACTTGAATTTATAGTCGAGGTTGAACCCCTTTGAAAACTTTTGTGTAGGATACTCAGCCAGGGGAAAAGGTTGTATTTTCTGGGAGGTGATGCAATACCCATCACTTAAGTTTTGTCCCTTCAAATCTGGTCTCCAAGCTGTTACTTGCATGGTCATAGTCTGAGCTGGGCTCAGTTCTGAATCTAGAGGACCCCCAACATTTCTCAGAGATTCGAGTTGCTGGCTGGAGATCTGTGAGTTGCATGACAGACTTCATGAAGTTTGAGTTCACCGACTTGGCCTTTTCCTGGGATCTGGTCTGTGCACGGTCATCGCCCAGAGAATAGCTTTTATGGATGTCTTTAGAAACTGATTTAGGCCCTTGCCTCACTTTGCATTTGAAGTACTTGCCCCCTTATGACTTAATTAGCTCACATGAAGTAAGCAGCAGGCCTCTGTCCCATTGCTGCATTCAGCATCATTAGTGTTTGTAACTTGCTCCATTATTATCTAAGGAAGAGTTGCAGAATTATTTTTATATCGGTATATAACACAATTTAGCCTACCGAAAGGACGGGGCGGGGGGAAAAAAAGGGAAAAAAAATCCAGCACTGGTTGTATATCCCACAGGACTTAATTAGTTCACAGTTTCACGATACACTGGAAAATGGGAAGATATGAATTAAATAATAAAGGGAAAAGAAAAGTTCTAATGCTCACTCAGTACCTGTCCACTTCCACCTTGGCTGCATAATGAGATGTCAGCTACCGTGACACTGATGAGAGATGCAAAACACTGATAACACACGTAAAGGATGCTCATGGGAAGGTTTGACCAGGCTCGGATGTCTCCGAACCCATTATGCTTAGTGAGCCTTCAGATTATTATTCCAGATCACTGGACCAGACCTAATCATCATGCAAGCATGCTGTTTGAGCAGTGTTTCCCTGCTCCGACTTGTCCCCCTCCTCTGGCCCAGATGGGTGATATAATGTTCATCGGAGGGCAGATGCCATGTATATTAAGTCAGTTGTAGGGAAGCTGAACCGGTATACTAGTGAATTCTCTACAACCCGACTCTCCAGGGGGCTCTATTAAGAAATAGGAGGCTAATAAAAAATAACTTGCTAGATAAAAATGCCATCCTGGATTATGACTCTGCCTGGGTATGCTGTGCTGCCTTTAGTTTGTTTTTAAATAGGACATTAAGGGAAGGTCTCGAGATTTAAAAAGTAGCTTAGAGTGTTGAGGATCTGTGAATTCTTAGCAAGGTGATTGATACCAGGATAACTGCCTTGTTCACTTCTCAGCAAAAAAATAAGTAAGGAAAAAAACCCACAAAAGCTGTGTCTGAGATATGCACAGTCACCTAAGAGACCCTTGCTGTGCAGCTTCAGCTTAATGTAATCAGGACTTGCTCTCCAAATCCCTTGGATTCCTCTGCAGATCTTAGAATCACTCTTTTCCTTCTTTTTTTTTGCCCTTATTTTCCCCATTTACCACCGCTCCAGATGCCACAGTATTTGGAGGTGAGGAAGGAGATGAGATAATTTTGCCTGTTGGAGTTATTTGGTACTTTATATAGGTGGCAAATGCTAGACAGCTTTTTAGGGAGCATAAAAGGCTCTCTGTAAGAACAGAGTACTCTGGATATAAAAGGCTGTTAATATATTTTTCACAGCAGGGCTGGTGTTGAATCTCTCGACCATGTTGTCCATCTGTGAGGGTTACAAGTGATGGGAGGTGATTCTCCCTTGCAAGACCAGCAGGCTCTTTGTGCTCTGGATGGTAAATGTCCGATGCTCTTTCACTCTCATTTTAGTGCCATCCTCATGTTGCGTGGATGTTCGATGGGTGTATTTTTGAGGGTGAAGTGCTCATAGTTGGTTGCCCCTGCTTGTAGTCATGTGGTAGTGTAGTTTATAGTCAGATATTCTTATAAGTATCTTCTGTTTAATAAAAAAAATAAAAAAAAAAAATACTCCAGTAACTTGGGCACCAGTGCCTAAGGGTGATAGTGGTGCATTGTCTTTTAAGCTTTGCCTTCAGAGCCCTGGCATACTCTAATTCCTACACTATCTCCCTTTGGTAGCCTTTGGCCATCTATCTCCACCTGCCCTCCATCTCCTATGCTGTCTTTTTTTTCCTGGAGCAGCAAAAGGTGCCAGGAAGGGCAAACAATCCTCTCTCTGCCTTCTCCACTGCTACCCTTTGCTGTAATGCCCATGAGAAAAAACACTGCACCAATTTGAGACTGGTTAAGCAGGGTATGGATGAAACGTGCTGTCTGCGAGGATGGACACATCCTGGTTAGAGTGGGAGCCCATGAATGAACATTGACATTGTGTGCTAGTAGAGATACTAGAGATTTCTTCACTGAAAGGGTTGTCAAGCATTGGCACAGGCTGCCCAGGGAAGTGGTTGAATCGCCATCCCTGGAGGTATTTAAAAGATGTGTAGATGTGGTGCTGAGGGCCATGGTTTAGTGGTAACTTGGCAGTTCTAGGTTCGCGGTTGGACTTGATGATCTTAAAGGTCTCTTCCAACCAAAATGATTCTATGATTCTATGTCTTCCAAGATGGGGCCATCAGGCTTGTTCTTCCTCCCCCTTGGTGCAAGGGAAGCAGTGCCGCCTTCCCTGTGTCACTTTATTGTGGAGATGGATGCTAAAAGCTGCTTCAGAGCAATGTTTCCTTCTCATCCTTCTTATCTTAAAAAGTTTACAGGGGAAGCAATAGAGCAGATTCCAGCTCAATATGTAGCTTGTTTGTATCTCCCTTTCTCAACTTGAGGGATAATTATTAAAAAATATGATATTTCATTCCTGTGTATCCCTTTAGACACTGTAAAGCCCCAGATTCCTTTATTTGGCCATAGTGATCCCACCTCGCAGAGGCAGGGGAATAGTTTCCTTTGACTACAGCTTATTAGGGAGCATAATTATAGAGCCTTACATTATGGTTTCTTGGGCTTTGAGTAGGGCTCCTGGGTGCTTTGGCAGTGCAAACAGCCAAAAATAACCATGTTAAACAGGACGAGATGTCAGGAGTAGGACTAGATGAAATTCATCTAAAATATTGTGTGTGTATTTTTTCATAAATATGCACTTTTAACAGCCCAACAAACCCACCCTTGCATCTCCATGTTCCTTATTTCTTAACCTCCCTGCTTGGTGACAGTGTTATTTTCAGAGGGGGCAGAGAATGCAACAAAGCCAACCCAGATTTGCAAGCCTCGCAGAAAGGAAATGGTGGAGTCCATAATGATCTAATAAAAATAAAAGCACAAAGCCAGTCTTGGGGTACGGATGCTATCAGAGCGGAGAGAGGGACCATCTGCAAGGTTGTTAAGATGTAGAGAACCAAGATGGCCTCCACAGTAACCACAGGCAATGTGAAGAGATAAATGGTTGACCCGAGCCCGTGTCAGGCTAGGATTGATGCCACTATCAGCCCTAGTGCCTTTGCAATGATTTTTTAAAAAATCTCTGATAGAGTGTGTTATCTAGTTACTGGCACGAGGGCAATGGCCTGGAGGCAGCAAGGAGGAGGGGGGAGGAAGAAGGAGAGGAGGAGAGAGAGAGAAAGAAAAAAAGGTCATTCCAGGAGGACAATCTCTGTTGGACTAAATGAGAAAATAAGGGCCTTGCTCTGAAAGGGGGAGGTAAATAAATAAATAATAAAAAAAAGTGGCTGCTAGGTGTGTGAGAAAAGGATAAGCAAAATTGCTTCGCTTTCTTTCTCTGTTTTTCTTTTTTTCTTTCTTTTTTTTTCTTTCTTTTCTTTTTTCTTTTTTTTTTTTTTTTTTTTTTTTTTTTTTTTTTTTTTTTTTTTTTTTTTTTTTTTTTTTTTTTTTTTAATGGGATCAGCCTTGGGCTGCAATGGGAAATTTAGGAGATGTGCTTGTGGTGTGGGTTTTTTTTTTTTCCTTTAACTTTTTTCTTCCTGATTTGGGGTTTAACTCTTTCCTCTCCTGCTGTCGGATCAAAAATCAAGGGATGCATTGTAGTTTTCTTTCCTCGTCCCCCCCCACCTCCATTTTGAACAACCTTTTGTTTTTTTTCAATCCCACCACCTTTCTAGTGTCTCTGAGGAGGTTTCTTCCTAAATTGTACGTGCCTTTTCAGGCAGCCCTCTTCCCCCCATCACTCGTACTGTTGCACTAGAGGCGTGTTGGAAGTCACCCCCAGGATGGGATGCTGTTACCCCCAGGATGGGATGCCAGTCCCCTGTAACCCACAGCACATCAAAGCCTTTCTACTCACATTTAAACACACCCATTTGAAATCAGAACTGAGCATGGTTCAGTTTAATGAGAACCTTTTTCCTTCTGCTCCCCCTCTGTTTATTCCTGCTCCCCACCCTTAAAAGAAACACAGATTCAGAGTGAAAAGTGTCATTTCGGAGGTGCTCCTCCAGGGAACAGAGAGCAAATCTTTCCCTTCCTGCACAAAGAAAGCTTGAATTAAGGTCAGGAGGGTGTGGGGAAGTCTTCCTGGGGGACTGTGGGCACATTTTCTCTCTGCTTGCTCCTAGGCTTTTGCAGAGTCTTGCTGACACTTTCCTGTTTAATTATGACAGAGACTCTAATTGACTCCTTCCATGTTTAGGCAGTTTTGGAGGGGCAAAGATTGTCTGCGGTTGAAAGCATGGCTCTGGTTCTCTGTCTGGGGGTGTTTGAGTCCTGGGTTTGTGCTGGTATGGGCTCTGGGTGAAGTCAGAGGGAAGCTTTCTCCATCTTCCCATCTTGAATTCAATTGGAAAAGGGCTGAGTTTGTCGACACACATAGACCAGACTTAGTGTTCTTCTGCATTGGAGCATGGCTTAACGTACAAGAGGGTCCTAGGTGTGAGGTGGGCTGAAGATGCTTTCAGACACTTGCGTCACTAACACAGGACTCTGCAACACCATATGATTTTGTGTACTCTTTCTGATCCCAAAGAGAGCAATACTGTGCACTTGGTGGCCCCACACAGGAGGTTCCTGTGGAGTAGGGGAGTTGGCTGATCTACAACTACTTCCCAAATGTTTCTGGGGCTTGGTTCGGCACCAAGCAAGGGCCAGGAATGTGGTCACCTGGTCTGAAAGCTGGAAGATTTTAGCAGCGTGGACATGGCCAAAGTGGGACCATTGGAAGGGTCTTGGACATGGTTGGATCAGGCTGGAGATGCTGTCTCCATGCTGTTCAAGCAACGTCAAAAGCCTGTGGCCAATACTGAGAACAGGGTTTGACCATGGTGTTGGAGACAGCCCCTGGTGTGAAGCACTGAAATGTCAGGTCTGGAGGTAGACTGTGTTTCCTTTTAGACATGAGCAATAATCAGAACCATTTATTTTTAATTTTATTTTTATGTTTTCTGGGTGTTTCATTTTAGGCACCTAAATCCACACTAAGGCTCCAATTGACACGTGAATGCCCAGTTCTGAACTCATTTTAAACCTCTCCCTCAAAGCCCTGGTCCCCTCATCCAGATCAAAACTGATTGTATTTAATCTTGCAAAACACTGAGCCTATGCCTGAGTGTTGGTATGTGTCAGGTGCCATCGTGGCTCCATGTTCCTGCAAACCACCCCTAATTACTGATGGGTTATTCACAGATATTTATGCAGGAGAAAAACCTGCTGCACGTAGACAGAATTGTTGAGTTCTCTGGGACATTTACCCATTTGGATAAGCACTGGCAGTATATGGGCCAATAACTCAGTTGGTTTGGTTATCACTAGCCATGGTTGCAGAGGAGCAGGATCTCCTTCTCTTTCTGTCTCTACAATGTTGCTGCCAGGTTGTAGTCTGTACCTGAACCCAGTGTAATGGCTCTGTCATTTATGGCCTTTGGTGTGAGGTGGATGCTGTATTACACGATTTCTACAGGCATGTAGTTCTAAAGAGCTGAGTTTGGTACCCAGCCTGGCCTCGAGCCATGAGTGCAGGGTTAGCCTTCCCATCCAATCCACAAGAAGTGAGAAGAAGCCTTGCATAGAGTGTGTGTATGGGGACACAGCTGGTTTTGCTTCATTGAGAAAAAAAGTGGGTAAATCCTGAGGATAACAAAAACCTGAAAAGTTTCGTTTTGTCGTAAGTTACTGGTAGTGATGGAAAGATAATCAACTTGTATCATGATTCCTTCTGTGTACAGACTTTAGAGTAAGGAGTAGAGTAAGGATGAGTAGTATTTGTTGTGTTGTTTTTTTAAAAGTTTGATTTTTTTCCAGTTTTGTTACTGTTTGTGCTACCAGAAGTGTTTTCATAGACTAAACAGGGTGAACTCCGCGTACGGTTAGAGGACAAATGAATTGCTGTGCTCTTTCAGTTCAGAAAGCATTTATTAAAAAAAAATTAAAAATATTTGCTGCACCAGGAGGAAAAAAATGGCATGTTCAAACACTGTGCCACAATTAATCTACTAGAGCCTTCCTTCTGTCTTTAAGGAAAGGGTTAATTTTATGTGATTGCCAGTAAAAACAAGCTGTTTTCATGATGAGTCTGTAATAGCCGGGTGATAGACTGACTTAACAACTGCTTGCTAAATGCTGGGTACCTTTTTCTGATTGGCAGCTCTGTAAGTGGAAGCCCCTCAATCTGTCCTTGTGAATAGCTGCAGAGCAAAGGACTTGATTAAGGGATCGTAAGGCTACCTCGTAAAAACTTGCAAATAATCACGACAGCAATGGGAAGGAGTGGAGGGGACCAAGTGCTCTGTGGTCCCCGTGAAGAAAAGCAGACATCCCAGGGCAGGGAAGCATCAGGTGAAGTGGATGTTATAAACACTTTCCCGTGAACACTGCCTCTTCTCAATAAAGTGGCAGTTTAGCCTTTCTATAGCTTTAACAAAATATTCCCAGTTAACTCCATGGGTGGTGCAGGGCTGGGAGCTGTTAGCTCATATTCAGTTAAATTTCAAATGTCAGAGCTCATTAGTGGTGATTTTAGCCAAAGACAGTTTGTGAGGAGCTCGGTAAATTTGACTTCCTCAAATAAAATTGAGGAAAGAGATTGCCGTTTTGCTTATTGATTTATTTTCCTGCTTTCACACATCTTCTTTGGGTCTGTGATTCTGATCAAGGGTCAGACTCAGCTTCACCCACTTAGGGATTACGGTTCTCTCTCTTTCACACACACTCTCTCGCTTTTTCACTCTCTAATTCTCATTTATTTGCCTTTTTTCCTCCTGCCTTAACCTGTCTTTGGTGAGCAGGAGATGCAGTTTTTGCCTTCAGTGTTAAGGAGAACTTTTCCCTGAGCTCACCAGCAAGGCCACATGGGCATGTACAGCAAGGCAGCATGGTTTTACGTGTCCAGACTGAACTCTACAAAGCTGGGTCGAGAGGTATGACACAATTCTCACTCTCTACAGCTACCTGAAAGGAGGTTGTAGCAAGCGGAGTTTGGTCTCTTCTCCCAAGTAACAGGCAATAGGAAAAGAAGAAACGCCCTCAAGTTGCACCAGGGGGGGTTTAGGATGGATATTAGGAAAAATTTCTTCACCGAAAGGGTTATTAAACATTGGAACAGGCTGCCCAGGGCAGTGGTTGAGTCACCATCACTGGAGGTATTTAAAAGATGGGTAGACGTAGAGCTTAGTGATACGGTTCAGTGATGGTTTTTGTCAGAGTTAGGTTGATGTTTGGACTAGATGTTTTGAAAGGTCCCTTCCAACCTAGGCAATTCTATGATTCTGTATTAATTGGAGTGATGACTCAGCCAAGATCTGTCTGTCTGTATTTTCCTGGACTTAGCTCATTGTTTTCTTGAACACCTCTGTGCCAAATGAATTGGTGCAGAAGTAGTCACTGGGCAGTTGTTGTTGCTCTGCAGTGTCTTTTTGGGAGCCCTACTGTCGTCAGCACCGTGGTGATTCAGGGAATGGAGCCACTGGAGATAAAAACGTGGCTTCAAAGCTGAGTTGGCCCAGGAAATGCTGCAGAAATTGAGATTTCCCATGCAGGAAGGACTGCAGTCGCTGGTTGCTGGCATGGCCCCAAGCCAGTGTGCATTTTCAGGTCTGGGAGAGGCAGTTGCTGGATTGCTACATACCTGAGGGACTTGAAGGCAGATACCATGGGGTAATAATTTTGGATGAGTTTCTCCAGGTGGTGATAGCTAGCAGTGGATACGTCTTTTTAGGTTTGGACTGAGGCACCTCCATCTCCTGTATGTACATCCTCATTTGGGTTTGTACCCTAGTACGGTGCTCATCTCTCCCTGAAATCAAGTCTGCCTTTGGAAAATGCTACTAGGCACCCATCTGCATCCTTAAACGCTTGAATGCATTCAGATAGAGGGGTAAGGATGTGCCAGCAAGGGACCCTGGGAAAGGGACCCTGGATTTTATGTCCTGACAAACAATTAACAGACAGACAAATGTGTGTGTGGGAGGGCAGCTAGTGAAAGCCACGGAGTGAAGATTATTTCAGGGGATCTGCATTCCCAACAAAGATGAGCTATTACAGCCCTGCAAGACAGAGGGATGGCTTTATAGCTCGAACAGCAGCAGTTTGTGATTTCAACTCAAAGGCCCCTCAGTTCAGAGGGTAGCGTGTTGGTCGAGTAGTTCTCTCTCACGCTAGCCTCTCATCTTGTTGTCTGATTAAAATGAAGTTTGGGCTAAAACCTCGTGAAATGACAAGAGTGGTTACTGTCCCATAATGTGTGTGATGCTGCTCTTCAGCGGAGGCGTAGTCATTGATGGCAGAGTGGATCAGTACAAAGTGCACGAAATTAACTTCAGCTGCCTTCTGGCTTCTGTTGCAGTGCTGTCTGCACCCCTGCTGAAATCGCCTCTATCATGTGCCACTGTGAGCTCAAACTACTGAAAAAAGTATAAAATTAAATAGATGGAATCACTGTTCCACTGAGAATCAGTTCTAATTTTAGCTGTATAAAATAAATGTATTAAAGTGTACACATCTGCTGTAGACATGTCCTCTTTTGGAAGGCGTCTTGCATCAGGCAAGTTCTCCTATGTTTGTGCAGCTCCTTGCACAGTAGGATCTGAGGGTTTATTTGGATTTATTGCAATTAAATAGGCACCCTCCACTGCAGGGAAAGAGCATGGGTGTTCCCAGTCTTCTAAATGCCACTTAATGCTCACATTCCCATTAGGACTTGGCAAATTCATCTCAAAGTGACAGTGCAAAGGTAGACATCTCCCTAGCCATGATAACCCAGTGTTACCCTATTGCTTATGTGACCTTTTCTGTAAGAGTCCCATCTTCACCTTTTTACCTTTCTGGCAGATAAGTGTTTTTGATGATGACAATAAAGATACCACAAAGCACTTTTATTCTTGGTTGCCCCATCTGGGCTGTGCGTTTGATCCGTACGGCCGGCGTTCCAGTCAGATTGCACTATCAGATGGAGCTGGCTCTATTTCCTGCATTATTCTTCCTGGCTGTACCACATTATGCAATTATGTTTGCATTTAAACCTGAGCACTTACCTGTAATGATGCTGTAGTTCAGTACATGATACATTACAGCAGTAGATAATGCATACAGATAGGCTAAGAAAGCATGTTGTTGATGTGCTAAAGCTAAACAGGACATTGCATTTGAAAGTGGACTCTGAAAGCTCGCAGACTAGGCTGAGCCGTTTAAAAAGCTTGCATTACTGAAATAACAGGCGTGCAGGGTGAAACCTTCTCCCTGCTGGGCAGGTAGAGGATTGAAAGGGTAGTGCAGGCTTCCCCAGTACTGCCCTTCACCTGGTCTCCATCACAGAAGTCTGCCAGCGGCACTGCTAGTTGCTGCCACCCACTTCTCCAGGAGCAGAAAGGTCTCAGTGGCTGCTGGGAGCCCCAAATCCTGCACCCCTATAGCAATTAAGTGCAGGGCAATGGTATAACTTAGAGAACGGACTGTGCCTCCACTGTTGGCCAAGTCCCTTACACCTGCTCTTATCCCTGCATTGTGGATGTGGCCTTAGGGGACAGATTCCGACCAGCTGGTTTGCATTACAGCGCAGATGTGAAGACACTACGGTTTCAGTGAAGTTAGCTGGATTGGTTTAGGTGGTGTCCAGTAGCTGGATGGCAGATCTTGGCTGTCAGTGCTGAGGGTGACGGTTATTATTAAAGTGTGCCAAGGCAGGTAGTCGCTAACCACCTTTAGGACTTCACTTCTGACAGATAAAGCGAAGACTTCAGTAACTTCCCTACCTCTTTGCAGTGTACTGCATTTGAGCGAGGGTGCAGATTTTGGAGAGTAATAACGTTCAACATGCTGGGTCTGCATCAGATCCCAGCCTGAGAGAGAGAGAGGCTCAAAGAAATTTCTTTATGCCCACTCAGGTCCTCCCTCTCAAATGTGGAATTCAGTTCAAAAATACATTTTAAACAGGTGAAAATGATCAGGCAAAATGTTTTGATGAAGCTGCTGCAGTGATTCAGCAGAAATCAAACCTGGTGCAGTCAGCCATGAATTTTCCTTGCGGGATAATGAAGCAACACCCTCCTGCTACACAAGGTATCAACAAGAACATGAGTTTTCCCTTCAACAAAACAGGGATGGCGACTTACAGTTTTCTAGCAGGTCATCACTCCTTCCATCATGTTCAGGGGGGCTGGAGATGGAAGGAGCTATGGCTGGGCAAGTGTCATCCTGTTTGTTTTGGAGAGAGGATATACAGGTGATAAGACAACAGTAGCACTTACAAAGGCTCTTACCTTTCATTTGGGTGCTGCTTAAAATGTGCATTAGTGGTAATAGATGTTTCAGTGGAGCAATACTGTGATGACATAGGGAAGAGTGTGGCCAGCAGGTCAAGGGAGGTCATTCTCCCCCTCTACTCTGCACTGGTGAGGCCACAACTGGAATACTGTGTCCAGTTCTGGGCTCCCCAGGTCAAGAGAGACAGGGAACTGCTGGAGAGAGTCCAGCGTAGGGCAACAAAGATGACTGAGGGATTGGAGCATCTCCCTTAGGAGGAAAGGCTGAGAGAGCTGGGACTCTTTAGCCTGGAGAAGAGAAGGCTGAGGGGAGACCTGATTAATGTTTACAAGTACCTACAGGGTGGGTTGAAGGAGGATGGAGCCAGGCTCTTTTCAGTGGGTCCCAGTAACAGGACGAGGGGTAACGGGCACAAGCTGGAACATGGGAAGTTCCGATCGAATATGAGGAAAAACTTCTTTACGGTGAGGGTGCCAGAGCACTGGGACAGGCTGCCCAGGAAGGTTGTGGAGTTCCCTTCTCTGGAGACTTTCAAGCCCCGCCTGGATGCAGTCCTGAGTAATGTGCTCTGGGCAATCCTGCTTTAGCAGGGGAGTTGGACTAGATAATCCCTAGACGTCCCTTCCAACTCCGAAATTCTGTGATTCCATGACAATGAAGTATTGTTCAAGATATGCCTGAACCTCTTAATGAAATAGTGAAAAAAAATTGAAGAGTAGAAGAAACGTGGAAAGTTACAGTCACTCAAATGGCTCTCCCGCTTTGGCTGAGGAGATGTGGATGCATGTATGGCAGTATCAGTGTTTGGCCTTGGATTGTGTGTTTTTGCTGTCTGTATGCTTTATTTTATGCATAAGACATAGCAAGTTGTAGCTTATATGCAGCCCTTTCCCTCTTCAAAGCACTTTTCAGTCTTTGCCTGGTAAATCATTGCAAATCCCTTGCAAACCAGGTTTGCAGTGGAGATGGTTGGATCTTTTCAGTCTGGAAAAAAGACGACTGAGGGGGGATCTTATCAATGCTTATCAATACTTAAAGGGTGGGTGTCAGGAGGCTGGGGCCAGGGTCTTCTCAGTGGTGCCCAGTGACAGGGCAAGGGGTAACGGGCACAAACTTGAACATAGGCAGTTCCATCTCAACATGAGGAGGAACTTCATTCCTTTGAGGGTGGCCGAGACCTGGCCCCGGCTGCCCAGAGAGGTGGTGGAGTCTCCATCTCTGGAGACATTCCAAACCCACCTGGACGCATTCCTGTGCCACCTGCTTTAGGTCCCCCTGCTCTGGCAGGGGGGTTGGACTGGGTGATCTCCAGAAGTCCCTTCCAGCCCCTGCCAGTCTGTGATTCTGTGACGGTTTGTGGACCAGTTCACTTGTATTTCCTATGTCCCTATAGGAGCTGTGTGAAAATCAGGGGGTGGATCCCACACCAGTGCTCTGCCCTCCAGACCACTCTCGCAGCTGATTTGGGACCCTCACAAGGGTTTTTTTTTCTCCTGCCTGATCCAAAACCCCCATCATCACCACTAAACCTCCTGTTGGGGTGAACCAGCCTCATTCCTCCCGCCCCATTTACTGTAGTGCTCATTCAGAAATCCTTCTTTCTGACAAAAAGGCACGTAGTTTGATTTATTTTCCTGCAGGTGGTTTGAAAATTTTTAAGTTAATCTTTGTATTTGCAATATTTGCTGTCAGATTAGTTAAAGTCAGTCAAGATCATTCAATTGTGAGACAGTATTTGCACAGTGCATACTGCAAAGGCCAACACAGTCACCAGACTTGGCTATTCCGCTTGTGTAAACAACTTGATGTTACAATTTTCTCATTACCATTAAAGTGCCTTTTTTAATTTGTCTCAGAAGCCTTCATCCTTTGAGAAATCACTGGTTTAGAGAGATGTGTAAATTATGTGTGCCCTTTAATTGTGCTCTGGAAAGGGAAAACTGGTCGTGTTGTATCTAAACTGGAAGATTGCGCTGAATTCCCCAATGTGTTTACATGCACAGGATTTTCACGCAAGTTGGGCTTGTGATTAAAACTCTGCACTGGGATAGTTTCCACTGAAATAAGCTGTCTCTGAATATCAGGCCATAAATGAACATTAGGAGGATTCTTGTGAATTAGCAATGAGTTACTGGAGCGAAAACTGAGGAAGTGTGGACTTAGGAAACTGAGGCATTGTGGACTAGACGAGGGGACAGCGAGGTGGATTGAGAGCTGGCTGTGTGACAGGACTCAGAGGGCCGTGATTAATGCACCAGGGTCGAGTTGGAGGCCTGTAACCAGTGGTGTCCCCCAGGGGTCAATACTTGGACCAGTATTGTTTAACGTATTCATCAACGACCTGGACGAGGGGACAGAGTGCATCCTCAGCAAGTCCGCTGATGGTACCAAACTGGGAGGGGTGGCTGACACCCCAGAGGGCCGTGCTGCCATCCAGCGTGACCTGGGCAGGTTGGAGAGCTGGGCAGAGAAGAGCCGAATGAGGTTCAACAAGGACAAGTGCAGGGTCCTGCACCTGGGGAGGAAGAATGTCAGGCACCAATGTAGCTTGGGGGTGGACCTGCTGGAAAGCAGTTCTGAAGAAAAGGATCTGGGGGTCTTGGTAGACAGTAAATTATCCATGAGCAAGCAATGTGCCCTTGTCGCCAAGAAGGCCAACGGAATT
>VYZM01010206.1:125335-135466 GCA_013398915.1 Dromas ardeola
GAGGATGGAGCCAGGCTCTTTTCAGTGGTTCCCAGTAACAGGACGAGGGGTAACGGGCACAAGCTGGAACATGGGAAGTTCCGATCGAATATGAGGAAAAACTTCTTTACGGTGAGGGTGCCAGAGCACTGGGACAGGCTGCCCAGGAAGGTTGTGGAGTTCCCTTCTCTGGAGACTTTCAAGCCCCGCCTGGATGCAGTCCTGAGTAATGTGCTCTGGGCAATCCTGCTTTAGCAGGGGAGTTGGACTAGATAATCCCTAGACGTCCCTTCCAACTCCGAAATTCTGTGATTCCATGACAATGAAGTATTGTTCAAGATATGCCTGAACCTCTTAATGAAATAGTGAAAAAATTGCATTTTGTGAAACAGGTCTCTTCATGTGCTCCAAGACATTTCCTCTTCTTCCAGGCTGTTTTCCTTAATATTTGAAGTTGAGATTTCTGATTCTAGGATCGATTTCCCACCATGGCTCCCAAAAGACCCCAAGAGACACAGAACAACAATTCAGAACTCCCATGAGTGTGGTAAATAGACCTGGACCTTCCCATGGGTCTCATGGTTTGCTTAATTATAGAGTGGCTTAATACGGCTCCCCGTTAGTTGGTATTTTATCTTGAGTTTGGGTGAGCTTTGTTGCCTGTGTACAGGAAGCTGACTCCTGCTATATGTGGGACATGCAGCCCCTGACAACAACAATGTCTCTTCAGTGCCCTCCCTATGAAAACACCATTAGAACTAACTAATACTCCGTGTCCTTAATTAAATACCTCTGGTGCAAAGAGCCTTACCTTCTGTGCTTGGAAATTGCAGTGATTACTCCCCTGCTGGAAAAGTCTTTTTTTGGTGGTTGTTTTTTGAGTGGGTTCGCTGTTTTAGTTGTTTGAGATTTTTTTTTTTAAATCAGGAATTAAGCTGTTTCTCATGCCATTGTCCAGTTGCAAATTGGCCTGAGACTGACTTGTGCCATCGGCTCTGACCTCCGAAACTGCCCACTCATTTTTTTTCTGAACTAATCAGCTAGATGAACTATTTACAGTTGGCTTTTGGGTCTTCTCACTGCTTTTGTGGCTGCCCCTGTCTGAGTAATTAATGACAGCGTGGCTTGTTTATGGTCTTGACTTACTAATGCTGTTGGCTGCAAATGCATTTTTACCTCTGGGACATGCCAGTTTCCTGGTTCTAGTCCCACCTCACCAGCCCAGGTCAATTTTTTGTGTGTAAACAGATTTATCCTGTAATAGTTGGAGAGAGACTAGGGTCATTCATCAGTCCTGTAGAGAACATGCCCAGCTGGATTCTTCCCTTCTTATGCTCGTGCAACTCAGCAGAAGTCAGAGAGATTCCTGCAGGACAGCTAAAATTAAAAAAAAAAAAAAAAAAAANAAAGGAAAAAGGAAGGAAAAAGAAAAGAAAAAAGAAGGAAAAGTAATTATTTCCTTTTAATTCAGGGTACAGGCAGTCTCAATTAGAAATAAAGGTATTGGGTAGTGCACCTCATGTCCAGCCACATGCCCAGCAACGATCCTTGTATCAATGCTTATGGGAGTCATTAATGAAGGAACTGCTATGTAGCTCTTGTAAAGGGTTTGTTGGATTATGTTCCAGGCCTGTTCTTGGCAATCATGCCAAGCATGCCAATTCATAAGGGAAAAACCAGTTTGGTGTCCTACTACCTTGGAAAATCTCTTACAGACTCTTAATGCATGGATAGTCACAAGCATTCTGCCAATTTCCAGTTTTAGTTTATTCATAGCTGCGGTACTTCCAGTCTTCTTGGGGATATGTTGTCTTTTGGCATAAATGATTCATTTTTTCCCATTGTGTAGTTCTCTAGATATCTTTCCTTCTTTCTAGTTTTTAAGGCTACTTCCTTAGTGAATTCTGACTCAAGCACAACCATTCCTGCCATTTTTTGTATCATTTTTTCAGAAACTGGAAGACGGTCCCATTATCTGTCTACCTTTGTTGACCAGTTTGGTTACCAGTGTCTGCTCAGTTGGGTTAATCATAGGTGGTCTCTACCGTGACATGAATTGGAGGAGAACTTCCTTTCATGCCTCTGGATTGTTAGTAAAATTCTTCACTGTTTTGCTAAGGCAGTTTGTGCCAACATCTAAAAACTACCACCCTATTATTCATTGCTGAACTGGCATCAGGGACTGTCTTAACACTGGCATTCAGTGGTCAGACCATGTTATTTTCAGGATCATCATCACATGGAATTGAACTGAGTGAGAAATTTCTTAAGATCTGAAGCTGATGAACTCCTAGGAGCCAAGAGGCTGGGTTTTTTTTGAGGGAAGGCTAGGAGAAATCAGGGAAGTTGAAATACTCTCCCTTTTTTGCTATGTTCTTCTTTCAAAGGACTTTCCAAATGAAACAAGATTAAATAGAAATGCTAGAGGTGAATGTGGCATTTTTACTAAGAGGATGGAAGTAGATTGTCCATTGCAAACTTCTCCAGAGGTTCCCCTTTCATTACTTTCTGCTCCTTCACGTCCAGCTCAGAAAGCTCCTTAGAAATGCCTTGGTCAATGGCAAAGTTGGAGGACTGTAAGGAAGTGCATGTGAATGAAAGTCCTTTAAGGGGTTGCTGATCACATTGCAAGATCCACTAGTCTGCTTTGGCACTCTGATTTCCGAAGAAATGCAATACAGGCTACTTTCATATTTGAAGGCAGTCTCGCTGAAATTGTTGCCTCTGCAAGAGAAACCCTGTAAAAACTGATAACTCTTAATCTCTGTCTTGTTTACCTTTCCATAGTGAAAATTGGCCTTTTTGGAATGGGAGGGAAATTGTTTAGAGTAGACAGTGGTTCACAGCGTGCTGGTTTGCAGCTCTTCCGCCAGTTGGTGTTTGCCCCATTCCTGTAATGAACATTAGATGGCACCCTCTGTCCTGAGACTGCCTGAAGGAGCCTTGGGAGCTTCAGCATTCATTATTAGCCTTGACCAACTTCAGTTTGGCCATTCTTTGATTTCATGGCACAGCTAACTAAATTCTCCTCATTTCTCTGTGGAAGTCTAAATCCATGTATTTTTCTACAAAATTAGCTGTTGCACTGTGCTGTTGGTAGAGAGAATATTTTTTTTCTTATGCTTATGCTCAGGTTTTGCACAATGTAAGGTATTTTCTGTCCTTTTTGGGATGACTCTACTCCATCTTTCCTGTGAAGCTGTATATATGCCTTCATTCTCTCTCTTAGCAAAATCCTTATACGCTGCCGGGAATGAAAAGACAATTGCAAAAGTCCTCTTTTGGTTTTGGTTTATGCAGAAAAAAAGGGACTTTTTTTAACCTGAGTGATGAAGTGTGTGCAGGAGACTGTTCTTATAACAGCAGGATGAAAAAGTGTCCTATCATGCTGTCTCAGGGATGCTGGTTATACAGAGGAAGACCTATCCATGCCAACTGAAATTCTATGACTTTACAATTGAGCATTTTTCAGTTAATTTGGCAAAGGGTTAGAGATCCTACAAGGAGGAGAGGCAGGGAATGATGCTGAGAGACAGGTTCAGCTTCTTTGGGCACTGGGCAGCGTTTTGCATGCTAACTCTGCTGACTGTGGCAAATAACATGCATTTGCATCCCTTTCAAGTATGTGTAGGAAGGAGGAGCCTGCACCAATTTGTCTATTTTAATTATAGATGTTCTACCCACCTTCCTAATTGCTCCTTCATCAAGAAGTAGCTTGTTGTTTCTTTTTTCCCTAGGAGCTAAAAATAATCAACTTTTGTTTGTTTCTGTAAATATTTTTTTTTTTTGCCCTTGAGGAGATAATTATTTCTATTGTTGCATGAAGATGGTGGCCAATACAGGAGGAATAATTAGAGCAGATGGCTGAAAATACTTCCCTTGTAAAAGACATCTAGTGTAATAAAATACCTCCCCTCCTCTTTTGTCTCCTCCAAATATACGTTTTTCTTCCCTTCAGGTGGATGGGGGTTGGGTGAGGGGTGTAAATCTTTTCCTGATGTATTAAACTGAGGAGCTGTCAAGAGTTCACAGCCTGGAAAGTGAGCTCCCTGTATCCATCACTGAAATTAAAGTGTTTTCAAACATGGTGTGGAGTCCTGGGTCTCCACAGCGTGGGGAAATATACGCTGTACTCCATCACTTAAAATGTTAACCTTGTCTCTCCGTGGTGACTGAGGACAGGAACGCTTGCTCTCCGTACTTGCTGGTTAAATGGCAATCTGTCAGCACCAAGGAAAAGGCTGCCTTGTGGGTGTCAGTCTCTGCTGTGTCTGCAGCGTTCAAAACCTTTGCTTGTTCGTGGCCATGTACGAAAGGAAGAGTGCACCTTTGTCCTGCTAGAGATCATAGGAAACAACCGGGAGAGCTTCTTGCATGTGCAAACATAGAATAGAATCATAGAATAATTTTGGTTGGAAGAGACCTTTAAGATCATCAAGTTCAACCGTTAACCTAGCACTGCCAAGTTATCATTAAACTATCTCGCTCAGCACCACATCTACACGTCTTTTAAATACCTCCAGGGATGGCGACTCAACCGCTTCCCTGGGCAGCCTGTGCCAATGCTTGACAACCCTTTCAGTGTAGAAATTTTTCCTAATATTGATCCTAAACCTCTCCTGGCGTAGCTTGAGGCCATTTCCTCTTGTCTTATCACTTGTTACTTGGGAGAAGAGACTGACACCCCACTCGGTACATCCTCCTTTCAGGTAGTTATAGAGCGAGAAGGTCTCCCCTCAGCCTCCTTTTCTCCAGGTGGAACACCCCCAGCTCCCTCAGCCGCTCCTCGGAAGACTTGTGCTCCAGACCCCTCACCAGCTTCGTTGCCCCTCTCTGGACATGCTCCAGCGCCTCAGTGTCTTTCTTGGTGTGAGGGGCCCAAAACTGAACACAGTACTCAAAGTGGGGCCTCACCAGTGCCAGGTACAGGGGGACAATCACTGCCCTAGTCCTGCTGGACACACCGTTCCTGATACAGGCCAGGATGCTGTTGTGCAGGAGCAATACTGTGCTCTTATCGGATGTGTCTGGGGGAAAGGATAAAGCTGGCTGTCGAGGGTGGAGTTGGTGGGGAAACTCTCCTGACTTCAGATTTCTCTCCATGGCCACGTTGCAGATAACCCTCAGCTGAAACCCACAGCCCAGAAGAAGAGAGCGTTGAGCGCAGCAGGAAGCAGAGTCTGCGTTTAACTGCACTGCTGGTTCTTGGTTTGGTTTTAAAATGCCTGTCTTTTTCTGATGAGAGGATGAGAAGTCTTGTCTTTGTGTCTGTAACGGTTGTTGCAGTCCTCCTTTGGGGACTTGTACTCTAAAAGAAAACCCACCTAACCAAATTGGAGAGTTACAACAAAGTGAGATCAAATGATCTATACAGTGTCTAAACAGGAGTTTCTCAACCCCTTTAAACCCAAACTATGCATTTTGGGAAAGTGGAAGCTAAAAATCACCAGTTAAACATATGTTGTGTTGGCAGAATGATTGTATTTACAAAAATTTAGACCAAACATTGAAGTAGTGGTCACTTACAATCCCTTCTGTTTGTGACTTTTTTGCCAGCCTGTGTGGGAACGCAAGTATATCACTGTTATTTATTCATTTGTAGCAGTTGCTGCTGCTGTTTCTGAGCCCTGGTAGTCACAGGCACAAGCTGAGAAACCGGTACTAAGAGATCTTGTCCCCAAAGGCTGACGTAAAGGCAACCCCAGGCTGGTTGAAAACAGCAGCAGCAAAAAACATAAAATGGAAAGAAATCTGCCTGGAAATGGAAAAAAGAAGGTGCAGGAGGGAGGAATGAGATAATGTGCTGAATTACAAGGAGCTTGTGCATCTTTCGTTGTATGCTATTAAAAGGTTATTTTTATCTTTCCATAATTCATTCATGGTTTTGGAGCTTTATTGAGGAGGCAGTTAAGCCACCCCAAAATTAACCTACGTTATGCACAAGCTAGGGGCTTGATACACGATGTGGGGGCTTGAAATGAGTTGTACATGACACACACTGAGTGGGTGTCAGAGGTGGGAAGATACTGCAGGTCTCTGCTCGTTGAATTTTCATATCAGATCCCCTCCCTGGTCCTCATGCTCTTTGGTACCCCAGGAAGAACACCTGGCTCCTTAGGGATTCTCAGGGCTTATTTCCCACCCACCTGGGATTTTTGCCCATATTTTGCAGGTTTTGTTCCCTACTGAGTTAGTGTCATTTGCTGTACTGGATTCAAAATGGGAAGCGTTGCCAGGGTGGGTTTCCTACGGATGTGTAATGTAAGGGCACATCCCGCAAGAGTTTGAGTGACCATTTTTAAGCGTTCAGTTCATGTTATACTTGTGTCCTTAGAGAAAACACTGGAAGAGCCTCTTGCCTAGCTACTGACTTTCACAAACCTTGCAGGAATACAGCATCTTTGTGGCCTCACTCCTCCTGTTAAACCTAGTTGAAGTTGGCCACATTCAAGTGTTTTATGCCAACTCCTTTTTCCCCCACCCTGACTTTCAGGCTCCCTGCCATTTGTTGTGCCCCGTGCTGAAGCTGGAAGTAGCGCAGGAGGAAAATGTCCCCCACCAGCTGCTGACATGCAGCTTTCCCTGGCTCTGCGGGTTCCTCCTGGTCCATTCAACAAACATGCACGGGATGGGCACTCAGCCATGACCCTGGCGCTTGCAGCTGCTGCTGCTCTTCAGTCTTACTGAGAAGTGTTTAAATTAAACACCATAGGTCAAATGCTGTGTGCCAAGCTGGGGAAAAAAAGGAAAAGAGAAGAGTTTGGCTTCTATGAAAAAACAGCGATGGGGATGTTCTTACCCTGCTCAGTTGCAGGCAGAAGGAAAGGAGATGGAGTCTCTGCATGATGAAGATGTTTAGGACATGGCCATACAGCTCTTCGAGAGATAAGATAGCTGTCTCACTGTTTTTCCTTTGGAGGTTCAAGTGAGCCAGTTTGTTCCAGTTGTCATAATAGCACGCCCAGCCTGCAGGGCAGAAAAGTCCCCCCCGTGCCATCCAGAGACGGTGGTGTTTGGTGTCTGTGGGGTCGGTGAGGGCTACAACCTGTCCCATATTGATAACAGGGAAGCTACATGAGACAGGCATGACAACCATGGAGGTTCCCCAAGATCACATGGAGGACCAGATGAGAGCATGGATTCCTAGAGCTGTGATTCTGTCACCCAGCCCGCTTGACGAGGGATGTGCAATTAGTTTATGTGTGTGTTAGATTGTGTTATTTTACGGTGGGCTGCTGTCCTGGGTTGAGCGACACGGGACTAATTTCTCTTCTAATGCTGCAGAAAACTCCACTGTTGGAAGACTCTAGTGCCTGAATTTGAGAAAATATTTACTTTATAGCCAGCTAGGCTATGTGGGATTCAAGGTCTCAGGGTTTTCAAGCCTTGCTAGGTGCAGGGATGAGGAGGAGTGAGGCCTGGGCATTTGACCCAGGCTGGCCAACAGGATTATTTCATACCATCAACATCACATTCAATATAAATTAGAAAGCTTGCTGTGTAGTTTCTCTCTCCCTTGATGACAGCCATCCAGAGAAACTCCTTGCCCCGGTGACGGACCCCTGAGACCTTCCCTTCCTCCCAAAGCCATTGTGCTCACAGTGTCTGACATTTACTGTCCCCTGCTGGGAGTTCACAGCTTCCTACTGACGGAATGGGCTAAGTATAATTCTTGTATACCTTATATTATTATCGGGATTAATAGTGGTTCTTTATTATTATTGTTAATTATTTAGTCTTGTCCTATTAAATCTATTTATATTTCAACCCTCGTGTTTCCTTGCTTTTCCCGATTCCCCTTTCCAGGTGGGGAGGCATCATCGGGTGATAGAATAATTGTCTAAATGACAATAAATTATTATGGGCTTTCTCAAACCATAACAGCTGCTTAATAGGAACTGGACATAACCACCAGCATTCAGCAAAGAACTTAATGAGTCCATTACAGTTGGAGAATGCATTGTGTTTTTCTCCCAGAAAACAGGGAGAGGGTAATCATATGGGATTCACAAGGTCCAGGGAAACTGCTCCACAATTTCTTCTTTCAAAGGTCTTACAGAGATGTTCTTTCATCTCACGGAAGGATGTAGGACTGCAAGAGAAGGGTCACCAAGTAAAATCTTCTGCGACTTCATTTGCCTCCCTCAGTTCAACGTTTTTTCTCCATTACAACAGAGCTGCTTTCCCTCTAAACCCCCCCATACACTGTGGTAATTTAAAGTACTTTTCTAAAGGACTTTCCCTGTTCTCACTTCAGACAGATGCTTTAAATTTATTGTCTCCATGATAATGCAAGGATGGTACAAGGGATTATAAATATCTCTCGGTCCTGTGTTATTAGTTGGTGTTCATCTGTTTGCTTTTATTAAAAAGAAAACAATTCAGAAATCCCTTGAAAGGTGCATGTGCAGGTGGTGCACATGGCAGCAGACTAAGCCAGGCATCTTCTCACTGGAAACCTTTTGTTACAGACTGGGTGAAACAACATGACCTTGACCAAATTATTTTATGCCTCTATGTAATAATTCTTGGGCAGTAAACCTTCTTTTGAGCAATAAAATCTGTCTTGTCTTTGTTTAGGTTGATGGTGTAGGGATTACCTCTTACTGTGGACACCTCTATCATCTGAATGGTTTGGTTTCAGCATATTTGTATCTTTTCTGAGTTACATTCTTAAGACAGTTATTAGTTCTTAGTTTCCCAGATGGTTTCAACCATTTCTTGTGTTTTATTACACTGGCATGTATGAGCTACTAGCTTTTAAGTCAGAGCATGTTGGTAGAACTGAATGGGTATGGAGTCTTCTAAGAGGTGACAGCCAAAACCTAGCAAGAATAACTTAAACACTGATATTATATAGAGAAAACCTTAAAAGAAGAACTAGGGTGTTTTCTAGCTAGAAAGGGGAACCCTCTTAAAAAAAAAAAATAGTCAAATTCAGAAAAGGAGTTTATTTTTCTTAACTCTTGTGAGACTTTTACCCAACAGTTTACCAAGTTTTTGGTGCTGGCGAGAACAACCTGATATATTTATTCCTTATGCCCTTGCTTTCCCATTAGAGGCAATTGGAGTTTTTTAAGTGACTTGGGAGGATCAGGGTGACTTCAAGGCATTTAACCAACTTTCTCAGCAAAATGTTCAGATGGATCCCACCATTTCACAACTGTATCACACAGTGTTTTGCCAGCAGCACTGGGTGAGGTTCTGCCGGACAGGAATTTATGGATTTTGTAATTTTGTGCTATGGTTGGCTTGATAAGCAGTGCACGTGGGACATATGTGCCTTTCCATGAACTGTACCTTCCTCTGTCCCCTGCTCTGAGATAAAAACAAGTTTAATTAGCTCCTTTTTCAGTGCATCTATTGTATACCCTTGTATATTGCATATAATTTACTTCCAAGCACTAAGAGTAATTCACAGCCCCTCTGGAAAGACAGTGGATAAAGAAATCTATCCTTTCAGATGGAATTTTGTCCTAAATCTCTGAAATATACAAATACAAGTTTGCGAGCCAGGAAGATAAAACTTGTCCTATTACACTCAGCAGCCATGTAGAAATTGTACAGTTGTGTACAGATGTGAAGGCTTATCTGTGCTTCTGTAATGATGAAGTGGTTCACTCCCTCTGATGCAGGGGACTTAACTCCCCAGATGTTCTCACTGTGTGTGTGTTAATTCAGTCCCAGGCTTCAGTCTAAATTGAATCAAGTAATTCCCTTTGTATGGAAATCGTAGAATGGGACAGGGGAGAGAAAATATCAACATCCATACCCTACAGACAGGATGGACATGAACCAGTTGTATCATTTAGCCTGGGAACCAACACCCATTCCCTGCTGTAAATAATTAGGACAGTAGTCACCATATAATAGTTATCTGACTGCTCTAGGTGCTATGGGAAATGCTGTATAAAACATCAGGCACATAAAGCTAAAATTGACAATAGCACAGTCGAAAGAGTAACTATCATAACACCACCAGTATTGATTCATCTAAACCGCAGCTCCAGAGCAAAAGCTTTAATGCACATGATGTGCTGTGACTGAAAATGGAGTAAGTACATTTTGCTTTTGTATTGAGGTTATTTTTTCACTGCTGTTTCAGATTAGCACAACCCAGTGAGGACCACAAATATTTCCATGTCTGGTCGT
>VYZM01010206.1:135510-179773 GCA_013398915.1 Dromas ardeola
ACTTGCTAGTTTACATGTGAGTCCAAAAGAATATGTTATGAATGGCTATGTCCACACTTGTGCACACATGTCCATGCAAAAAGGTGCATACATTCTTCAAGAAATCGGTTAAACCTTCACTGCAAAGTGCACGCTTAAAATTTAGACGTGAGGAGGAACCATGACTCGAAACAAGCAGGCGTCATTTTGCCATTGCTCATCATGAGCCAGGCTATTTGCAGTTTTCAAGTTAATCAGTGCTTTATTTGGGACCGATCACTATCAAAGGAGAGGCGATAATAATACTGGATAAGCTGAGAAAACTAAAACCGTATTTGAAGGGAGGAACGTCTCTCTAAATGTGGACAGGTGGCAGGAGAGCCTTTGAAAAATCCTGTGAAGCAAACTATTGTCCATCTAGCAGGATATTTTAATTCTAAGCTCTTCAGGCTATTTTTATAACATTGCCAGGAATTAACGTGCAGTTCTGCTTTTCGGGAGGCAGAGAGAGACAGACACCGGGGAACCTGCAGACTTTCCGCAGCCAGACCTGCAGCAAGCCTTTCGTTACCCACAGTAGAACGAGACAAGGGGCAATCCCAACATGGCCACGGGTGTTTCTGAAGGCCGAGAACCTCTCCAACCCCAACGTCCCTCCATCCTTTTACTCTACAGGGGCTTCTACTGGGAAAACAGCTGGCGTGGCACTGGCAATTCCTCTTCCGTGCTTTCAGCAAGCTGGCTTCCTCAAGGGTGGGAAGGGGTGAGTTTTGAACCTCTCTGGGTTTTTTTCTGTCCAGCTTGCCCTCCAGTTCTGCGGCCGGTGGGATGAGGACTCCAGCTGGCCTGCTGGCCACCAGCCGCGAGATGGCGATAACGTCACGATAGAAGGCGGCCGTACCCTGCTGCTGGGGACCACCACCACCAACCTCAACCTGCTGCATCTCAAAGGTCTGCAGAAGCGGAGGGGCGGGGGGGGGGTTCAGTGCTCTTGTTCCTCCAGGGCTGGAGTTTTTTCATGGCCGCGATCTCGCCTTCCCTTGCCCAATTCCTGCATCAAAGGAGATACCTGGTCAGGCAGGCTGAGCCTGCTCTCCGGAGATACAACAGGACGGTGATGGGGGACGCATTTAATTATTATGTATGCAGAAAGCATCGTTTATGCTGTTTGAGGAATAATGACAATATGAGTAGGAAGGCTTTTTTTTTCCCCTTTTTCTTTCCCCCAGCTACTGAAAGCGCCGCTATCCTGAGTGGCGTTCAGTGATAATGGCAGCGCTGATAACAATAATCAACTCTGTTTTGTTTGGCATCTTTGAGGCAAGCCTGTTGCAAAAGCCTTTACAAAATTAATGATGTTACAGAATTTCAGGCCACAGCTACCGAATGTAATAAATAATCCAAGATCCTAGAGCATGGCTGGTGGAAAGTAAATAACCAAGCACAATTACGGGGGAAACACTGGGTTTGCAGGGTTCAAGTACCCTGGGCTGGACTGAGCATGAGCGTCAGGACGTATATGTCTGTGGGTGTCAAAGTAAGAATTAAAATTACTTGTCATTCAGTGCCAGAAATATTCCTCCCTGGAAATTAGGCCCTGGTTGCGAAAACTCTGTGCGCATGCTTGGTATTAAGTGAATGGGTTGTTCTGGTGAAATTGCTTGCTCAAAGTTAAGCCTATGTGTAAGCCTGTGCTGAAATAGAGCTCAAAAAATGTAAAGAAGAGTTTTTATATGTTTAAGGACCTGGATCTTCTTTGCTGGTAAAAATAATTTTATATTAAAAGGATGTTAAAGTCACTAGATTTTATTGAGATGATGATGATGAAAAACATCCATTAGACAATTATATTTTAATCTAACTTTGAATTATCATTCTGTAAAAAAAAAACACTTTGCAAGTTTATCCCTACTGTGAGAACATTCCCAAGAAAGTTTGAACTTGCCCAATGTGAAATGTTTTAGTACAATTTTCTTCCCTCTCTTCCCCAGTGAAAATCCTAAACCTGGGTGATGCAAGATTCTTCTTAACCCCTGTGTGATTATGACGTACAGTAGAGGAGATAGCTCAGCGCCACAGATTTTTGAGTCTTTTGGCTGCAAAACTGGATGAGGATTTTGGGGCTCATTCTCTGACTTTGTGAAGAATTGGGGCAGCAGAAACCCTTTGAACTTAGGGCCTACTCACAGGCACATTTGATCTATGAGTCAGCACTCATGAAGCAAACAGAGGTCTGATTGAATTTAATGAAGTCTGGAGCAGTATCTTTATGGCTTCAGCTCATCTGACATTCAAATCATTTCTCCCCTTTATCACATTTTCCAAGAAGCTTGGTTTATAATGTAGATTAAGTTAGGAAAGCAGCATTAAAATATTCTAGATGTTATTATTTTCTGCATTGCTACATGCCAAATGTAGAGACCAAACATTTTAGAAGCAGAAACCTACACGGTAATTGTTTGTCTGAGCTTCATCTTTGCTGAAATTTCCCTGTTGCATCCACCCCCACTTACCTGGGTGCTGCTACCTCTTTAGCCTTGGTTAGATTTGGAGTCAAGACATGTTGAGATCTACTCTGACACAAGACCAATGGCATCCTGGGATGCATCAAGAAGAGTGTGGCAAGCAGGTCGAGGGAGGTTATCCTCCCCCTCTGCTCTGCCCTGGGGAGGCTGCATCTGGAGTACTGCTCCCTGGTTCAAGAAGGACAGGGAACTGCTGGAGAGGGGACAGCAAAGGGCTACCAAGATGATTAGGGGACTGGAACACCTCTTTTATGAAGAAGGGCTGAGACATTTGTGTCTTTTTAGTCTGGGAGAAAGTCAGCTGAGGGGGGATCTTATCAATGCTTATCAATACTTAAAGGGTGGGTGTCAGGAGGATGGGGCCAGGCTCTTTTCAGTGGTGTTCAGCAACAGGACAAGAGGTAACAGGCACAAACTTGAACATAGGAAGTTCCACATAAAGATGAGGGGGAACGTTTTTCCTTTGAGGGTGGCAGAGCCCTGGCACAGGCTGCCCAGAGAGGTGGTGGAGTCTCCGTCTCTGGAGACATTCAAACCCACCTGGACGCGTTCCTGTGCAACCTGCTCTAAGGTGACCCTGCTCTGGCAGGGGGTTGGACTGGATGATCTCCAGAGGTCCCTGCCAACCCCTATCATTCTGTGATTCTGTGAGGCTGAGATTTATCTTTCCTATCCTTACCTTTCTTTAAGTTGTCCAGCTCAGGGGAGTTGTTTGGGCTCCTGTATTGACAAAGAGAAACACACACCACCAAAGACTTGTTCCTCTTAGGTATTGTAGATACCCATTTTAAGATGGATCACATTTAAGTGATCCCCTTAGAGTAGCAACAACTGAGTCTGTCAAATAATTGATAACTTTCCCCAGCTGCAAGATGGGCATGACAATAAACCCGTAACCTGCTGGTGGGTGTATTTATGGACTTTGATTGAAGCATCCCATTCCTATTCTATCTGGAGAGTTTTTCTTAGTTGGAGCTGGAGAATGGGATTAAATTGTAGTTCTGCTCCCTTTGGCTTTCATGACTCAGCATCAGGCTGTCTGTGCGTTCACAAGCTGAAAATATAACAGAGTTTTCAGATTAAAAAAACCCTGTAATACTACTGTGTCCACTCCTCTGCGAAGACATTCTATTGCCTATTTTCTGGTGCTGTACCCAGCAAACCCAACACGGACCCACTTACTGAAATTACCCTTTTTTAGGACAACACGATGATTTTGAACACTGCCTCTATGGTGTCTCCTTATGTTGATTTCAACATTGTAGAAATTGTTTAAAGAGTATTATAACAAGGATGCCAACTACACGTGCAGCCTTAAAGTGACTCTGCTTTGGCTGTATTAGTGTACAGCCAAATAGATATAGTGGTTCTGGTAGTGACCAGCCTGCCTGGACAGAAGATCTGGGGGTCAAAACAATACAGAAATAGGATTAGGCAGCTGGGTCCTGCTCACTGCCATGAGGGCTCAGCAGTTTCTACTTCCCCCTTGAGCAGAGCATGAACACGTGGTTATCAGCAATGGAAAGTTTAATAGCCAGACTGTGAAACTGCTCAGACAATACTGATTGGGAAAGCGATACAAGATAGACAGATTGTAGATAACTCCGTAAATTCAGCCGATTGCAGTTATTTTTGTAATCCCAACATCACAAGTATGGAAATATTTATGTTAACCCAGGACACATGGAAATTTCCTTTGCGCAGAGCTTACACTGCAGTAACTCCTTTGCATTTGATGGCTTGATACCTCAGAAATGTGCTATTGCCTATGTCTGAATTTATATTGCTGTGTAGAACAGCCTCTAGGGAAGTCTGAAGACCAAAACCCTTCCTGTTCTTTCAGGAGCATCTTGGGGATGAATTTTGTAGTGATGTTATTGATATACTCCGGTGGGGTTGAAGATCCCAGGTGTTCAACTGACCTTTGCAATGTCAACCTGATGGCCACGCTTGCAAACATAAGGGAGAAGATTGCTTTGGTATCTACTCTAGAAAAGCCCCAACATTACTTGTCACAGCTCTTCCTCTCACTTGTAGGCATTGCTGCATCTTGGCAGTCCTGCTGAAACCAGCATGTCTGTTCCCTCTTCCATGGTCAGACTCCAGGCTGAGGAGTCTGAAAAGTCTGACCCATTTCATCTGACTCTAAAAAATGTGCACCCAGTTTCGAAAATACCACGGCTAATATGGGTTTGTTTTTTGTTTTGGTTTGGTTTGGTTTTTTTTCAAATTGTGAGATCCCAGGAAAAAAATAAAAAAGAGAACTGACAAGTCCCAAAGATATTCATGACATTGTCAGTTATTATCTGATTTTGAACCCATGTCCAAAGAGCAACGCCTATCCACCGATATTTTGGATGTCTTGTAATCCACACTCAGATCAGGCTATGGCTAGAATACAGCCTATGAGTAGATCTTGGGAGGAGAGAAATTCAAATATTGTTTTTGCTTGACTTTTTCCTAGGCTTTGATGCTATTAGCAAAGAGCATCAAATATTAGCTGATACACCTGCATAAGTAGTTGTCAAATAACTAGTGCTTCAGTCACTGCTGATAAAGACTGGGTCTGAATTCACTGAGAGAAGGAAAAAGCTTTTCCTTCTCTTTTCCTGTCTATGGCATCAACCAGTCCTTAAACCTTGTTTAAAATCCCTTCTCAGTTGGAAACTGCTTGTGTTGCGGTGTTTTCTGTGCCATTTTGCTCAACCCATTTGGGATGTGCATTGTGATACTTTTTGCAGGCAGTTTCTAGTTCATATTTTCTTTTTTTAATCAGGCAGAGACGTTACAATTAAAATACCGTAAAAGCGATTCTGGCAGTATTGCAATAAGCATGTTTTTTAATTAAAGAAAGAACATGGGATGTACAAATAGTACCAGCTAATGGGAAATTTCATCCAATGTATTGTTTAATTGAGATTTAAAAGGAAGAAAAGTCAGCCCTATTTCTCCCTGTCGCTGTGTGATATTTTCCTACATTTTTACAGTGAGGTGTACCAAGTCTGAAATAATTACAGTCTCACACCCTTAAAGTCCTAGCTGTTTTCATGGGAAAAAAAATAAAAGGCATCAGTTTAATTTGCTTAGGTTAATTTTTTAGTATGTTTTTTTGCAGGAATTTGGTGTTATTCAGTAGAGTGAAACTTTTGGAGCTGGACATTCCTGGAGGAAGGGTTTTAAGGCCCCAGATCTGTAGCAATTTGATGGTTTTTTCTCAGTTCTTCACCCAGCTGTAAACCCTGGTTCATCTTGAGGTATTGGCTGCAGGTTTCTTTTTCTCATCCTATATAGGATGGGCTTACAACGTGTGTGTTAGACTCCCAGGGCTCTCGCTTGCCAATGAAATTGATGTTCCACATCTTTGGCAGCTCTTGAAGCTCCTTCTGGGGTGTTGTAGGTTGAGCAGATCAGTGGAAGATAAATCCAGCCAAGGAACCGCACACCGCTCCTGCAGCCACCGGGTTGAAACCCAAGGCAGCACCATCCTGGCATGGAAGGAGGGGATGTGCCCCTTTCAGGGAAGCAGATCCTGCCTCTAACCATGGGATGGGAAGATCTGCTGACTCTGTCCTGGCCACTAATGAAGCCCTCATTACAGTAGCAGCTTCGTACCATTAGTAGATCTGTCCTCACATGCTTTTATGTGGTACAGAAATACAGCTGTCACGGCCTGTGCAGGCTGGGAGCTAGGCCCAGGTCTTCTTAAGGTTTTTAAATCCAAATAAATGTTTTCAAAAGCATGAATCTGTATCATGAGCCCTGAACTGCAGAGGAAGTGTACTGTGTAACCAGATTGTATGTGGGTTTCTTACTTTTTGAAGTATCCCCTCTTCCTCTGATGGCTTGACAGGCCAAGCAATACGATAGATTTTTTGTAGGAACAGGCTGTCACTAAGACCAAGGTCCAACCCACTGTGTTAGACACTAGGAGAGCAGCTGTGGGTAGAGGGCATAGCAAATAGAAACACTCTAATGGTCTCCCAGGCAGGCTCTAGGTAAGAAGAAACATAATCTTGCTCCATAAAACAGTGCTTCTCTGCTTTTCCCAGTGCCCTCCTTCTTCCTAAGGGTGAAGTCACCTGTAGACTTGAAATAATAAGCCAAGGACCCATTTTTTTCATCACACATCTCAGTGTTTACCCTGTTGCCTTCACGAGGCTCACCTAGAAGTTTCCTTTATTAAATCCTAGATGCCGGGCTCTGATACGGGCTGCCAAAGCCATCTAGGAGTGTCCACACCTCTTCCCCACCAGGTTCTCTCTCCTCTTGCAAATGCACCAAAAGTGTTGTTAAGTGTCTTGGAGGCTACCTAAGAGCTGAAGAAGGAGGTGGTCTTCTTTGAAGGAGATATACCTATGGCAGTGTCCCCTGGGCTGGCAATTTGAATTGCCTTTGCCTGGCTCCTGTGCTGTAAAGGAAGAGCCTGACCAGCTTACAAGTGAGCACGTGCCATCTGAACAGATGGCTGTGAGCACAGCAAGCCAGAAAACACAGGCTTACCGGGCTTGGGAGACAGTTTCTGTCTGACAACACTCAAGCAGCTGCCGGTTCCTCACCCAGGGACAGATTAAGGCCTCCATCCAACAAAATGCTGGAATACAAGCTTAACTTTTTAGCATGTTAGTGATGTCCTGGTGGAAATACGCAGGCATTTGAATTCACAGCTGGGATATGTACCTATATAGTATGAACATGGAGGAACATATGCGGGGAGGTGGAGAATGAGTTTTGGACTCTTGGTTCAGGCAGCCTTTGGGATGGAGCCAATAGAACAAACTTCTTTTCCCCTTTGCATCTTACTCGTCAGTGGTCCAGCCTGCAATCATCTTTTACAGCTCATCCGAATGTCATGTGAGCATGTCAACAGGGTGCAGGCGACAGGTCCATGAAATAATCAATTGTTCTTATTTAAGGCTCATAAACTCTCTCTTTCTCTTCCTGTACACAGGAGGACCTTTGGTTTTGGGTTGTTTTTTTTTTGTTGGGTTGTTTTTTCCTGCTTGGAGGTTCCACCAGGCACATCCTTGGAACCAGAGAATAAGCAATAAGTGGGCAGGATCAGTTATTTCAGCAAAGATATTCCAGCGCCAGCAGTTGCCTCCTGCTGTTTTGCCACTCAGGAATGCTTGCCAGGAATATAACTTTGGAGCTTAAGCCTGTCTCATGGGGGATACTGTGGCTTCGTCATGTGAAATACCAAATGAGAGGAACTGGGAAGAGCAAAGCTGAAGGCTGTGGGAATATGAGTTATACATGGCCGTGGCGTGCCCACAGCACAGCTGGAGCAGATCTTCCCTGCACGGTGGTGGGAAGGAGTAGTCCAGTTGAGGACATGACCTTTCAATCTGCAAATCCTCTTCCATGCAAAGGTTTTCTGTTAGTTGAGGGGGCCTGACACAGTAGTGAGACAATTCCTCTGTTGGTACTCTCCTATTATTGATTTTAAAAAAATATATTCTGAGATTATCCAGCACCTTTCTTATAGTTTGCTTGCTTTAACACTTCATTCAGCTTTACATAAAGAAGCAGAATTAAATCTGGTGATAGGCACTTTTATCCTAGCTCCCTAATGAGCTGTTCTTTAGGAAAAAAATACGCTATATCTCAGGATGGTCTTATATCGACAGTGAATGCTAAAGTGTGACCTCAAAAGATGGTAACACAAAGCCCTCCATGTAAAATGTGCACTTTGGAATGGGGACTTTGTTTCCCTCTGAGTTCAGGAAATCTCTAGAATGCTTTAAATCACAACGTAAATGAGAAATACCAACATATATTTTATGTGTTGTGAGAACATCTATGTTAGAAGGATTTTTTTTTTTAAATGAAGTTTTTGAGAAGGGATATAAGCTGCTGTGTCTGAAAGCGTGAATCTTCATGACAGAGGCAAGGAGAAACTTCCCACAGAAACTCCATCCTTATTTGTTCTTTTTTTCAGAAGTGCGTGATGCAGCCTCTTTCCATAGTGAATGTTTTGGATACCTGGGCTGTGGCATTGCATGAGCCAGTCCGGGACACCTGACAAAGTGAAGTGTTAATACATTATCTTTCCAATTCCTTTCCTTTTGTGTACACCCTCCACCATTTCCCAAGGACTTCAGAAGATAAGTTTATTTTCGCAAAACCAGTTCTGCCAATGGTATGATGCTGCTGTAGTTATTTACGCAGCAGATTGCAACACCCCCTTATTATCAGGTTTGTTTTCCTTAATATTGCTTTTTTATTATTATTATTTGGTCTGGTTATTTCTCCTCTCCTGTGGGACAGAGGAAGTTCTCTCCAGTTTAGTTTTTCTCTCTTTTTTTTTTTTCTTTTTTAAAAGACAGAGAAAGAAAGATTTCTTTTCTCAGCAGAGAGGTGGAGGCTAATTGCTGGGTTAATTGAGAAGAATGGTGCTTCTGATGTTCTCACAAAGTATCAAATAGCCTCAACATATTTTCTCCCCCCTCATCCCTCACTCCACCTAAAGAGACCCATTGAATTTGCACATTACTGTACAGAAGTGATTATGGGTTTAATTGTATTTATTTTGCTTAGTGGGGAGGCCATCATAACAGTAGTTGATTGATTTTTATAAAATCACCCTCAAGGTCATATGTAGGACTTTGCTTTCCTGTGCAGCCATAACAAACAATTTGAGGGTCACAGCCAAAGGCTCCGTTGAGCAATATTCTTGCTTTCTGCTTTCAGAGAAGAGGTCAAGTGCAATAAAAGAAGGAAGCATAACTTTTATTTTCTTTTTAAAAAAAGGGGAAGACAATCTTGTAAAGCAGCAGCTGTATATTTATTCTGACCCAATGAAAAACAGAGATACAGAGAGCTGAGGGTTAGAGGGACAATATGCAATTTTTTGACATAAGTATTTGTAAGTTTGGCTAGAGGTTTGGGGTTTTTTTTACACTTAGACTTGGTAAATGGTTAAATGAATCTCTGCTAATGCTTTCTTTTCTTGATGCTGCACTTTTTTTTATCTTCAGCAGTTGAAATTTTCTTTTTACACTTCTTTTTCTCCCAAAGACTGAGTGCCTTTGGGCTTTGTTCTGGGAAGAGTTCAGAAGCTTTGCAAATAGCCAGGGGACAATGGCATTACGGTGTGACCGCGGGTGCAGCTGATATATCTGTTTCCTATGATCACATGTTGGGTCTGACTGCTGCTTCTAAGGGAAAACCAAAGCCTCAGGTACAGCAAAAGCCTTTTGGTGGTTTTGATCTTGCAAATCTTAGCACCATTGTCAAGTGTGCTTGGGTTGCCATTGCACTTTGGGTCAGAGAAACCCAAGTGACAGGGAACAACCCTCACATTGAAGTCCAATTATTATTATCCCTACACATCCAAATCTTCACCCAGGGAGGGGCAACCTTGCTTCTATGTAGGATTTCCTCCAGGAAGGGTCTAACCTTCAGGCCGGGCATGGCACAGACAGTGCCTGCACACCCGATGCTACTGAAACCTGTTGGGTCTATTGCATATGCTCACAGCCAGTGTAGAGCAGTCGCCAGCATACAATTGCCAAGCTTGCCACACACCTGAGTGTCCACAAAAGACATGGAAAATATTTGAATCAACAGAGGGAAAGATTGTTCAGGACAACTGACATGCAGTTAGGCTATTACTGAGAAACAGGGGATTTTCAAGTTTTCTTGAAATTTTGTATGGACAAAATGTGGCTGAAACTTGGGAAAACTTTTGAGGAGACTGTTTGAGGCAGAACTATGATTTTACAATCAAAAGACAGGACAACTTTGGCTACCAGCCATCCTGGTTCATTGGTACAGCATGGCAGCAATTAGAATACCCATTAAAAATTGTATGAAGAGAGTGGAAACAGAAATTACTATATTTCAGTGGGAACAGAGCATAGGAAGTCAATAAAGACCTTGGGGGAGATGTCTTTTTCTTTTTTTTTTATGTTAGGAATAAAATAAATCGCAGTGATTTATAGTTCCATTTCTAGATTGTGGTGATAAAATTATTAACACTGCTGCTATAAGGCAAATGTATTTAATAAATATTTCTGTTCTCAGTATGGGAAGGAACAGGATGGTAAATTATATTGCAAGAGGAAGATGGACCAGCAGTCCATTTATTACTGAAGAATGTTAATATAATGAAGATGTTAAATAATATCTTTCAGGAAAACACATTCTTAAATCAACAGATCCAGTCTCGTTCAAGAGCTTTAAAACTGCTTGTAGAGGTATTCTGTGGCCCACAAATATTCATTTCGGAGTACACGGGAAACTACAGAGGGCTGTAGAAGTTCTGATCTTGTGTCAGTATCCAGACGGGTAAAGGAAAATATATCGGCTGCTTAGTCTGGTACCAACCACAGGTTAAAAGAGAAAACTGTATGAAGTTAAATGTTATAGTTAACTGAATCCATAAATTACAAACCATAGGAGTTCCTGAATGACAGCGTAGAAATTCTATGGGAAAACCAGCAAACTTTAGTACATTATCTGAGAAAATTACAAGTTTGTTTGATAAAGTTAATTCTGCAAAACATGTGATAGTGTGATGACTAACTGAAGATCACCTGCCCAGGTGTCATGGCAGATAGCAGACATACAATTTACTAACTCTAAAAGTAAATTCTTAGCGTGAAACCATTTTCATGCCTCCTTGGGTACCAGGGCACATCATCAATGATCTGAAAGTAAACGGAGAACCATCACTGCTCACATTTTGTGAATGCCATTCAACCCAAATGCAGATTTACACATCTGAGAAGAGCGCTGGGCAGGGAGCAATTAGGAATGAAAGTCCCCCCAGTAAGGGACTTTGACAGACAAAGCCATGATTGTGAAAAGGATCAGAAGTCAGTGTGGCCCAAGGATTCCCACTTGATCTCCCAGTGTAATGAAGAGGCAAAAGGAGGTAGCACAGTTTTTTACTTTGAAAAGCAAGAGGGAGAGTGTGGGGATAAAGTAGCTTTGCTTCTATGGGCAGCATCAAGAACAATAAAGGAGCAGTAGAATTAGGAGGTCTGGCTTCCCAATTTCAGAAGCAGCACTGGGCTGTGGGAGAGGATGCACTGCTCCATGAATCGGAGATGATTCCTTGCAGGGAGAATCTTAAAAACCTTAACAACTAATCTGAATGAGGGCTGAGATTTGTTTTTACCTGTAAGTACTTTCACAGAAAGTGCTGTTTTCTGCAGCTCTCTGCAGTACAATGCAGGAGGGTACAAAGAGAACCACTGCCTGAAAGCTCACCCTTGACAAGTTATCATTGGAAATAAAGCAGAAACTGTGAACAGTAAGAGAGATTAGCTGTTGGAAAAGATGATCACAAAAAATGGCAGAGTGATGTCCCCAGGTCACTTAATTGATTGTCTGCCTTTCTGGGGTGTATGCAGCAAACACAGACGACTTGATTTCCTCCAGTTTTTCAATAGTCTGATGTGCACAGACCATCAGGAGATAGGATCTAATGGTCCCTTCAGTCTGCAAATGAATACTATTATTTCAAGTGTTATTCCAATTTCAGCATAGCACGTTTAGTATTAAGAACATTTCATTTTTCTAGAAGTCTCAGATGTATCTCAGAATAACGGTCAGTTATCTTCTGTTGTTTTGCATGAAACAAGCTGAAATTCGTGCTGCTTTATTACAGTGTATTCAGTATAATTTTTAAAAACACTATACAGCAAGCTTAACAGAAATACATTTGTATATAGAAAAGTATGTCTAGGGAAAGAGACAATTTACACATAGGGGAGTTGGTATTTGTGGGAACGATCCCATGGTTCCCAGTGGTTATAAGCAAGAAAACATGAGACTTACCTCTTTCGTTTATTAAGCCTATTCTATAAAAACTTATCTGGAATCTACTGAATTCTGCAAAGAAACTATTTAATGGATAGTCCTTATTCAAATATTAGCTTTGTTATAAGACTAAGAAATTAGAATTAAGTTATAAGAATTTATTATAAGGTTAAGAAATCAATGAAACAATGAAAGCCCCCCAATGCCAGGATAAATAAGGAGATCAGGATAAGCAGAACGTGTTCAGCCAGGGTGGATGCGACTGGGTGGGAAGGGCACAGAAGTGCTGTGCATCTCCCTTAACACTGAGAGCACCAGGATGTGATCAAAGCTGAGCAATGATCAAGGTAATTTGCAATCTGATTTTCATCTCAATACTGAAATTAAAGCAGAGGTTTGATCTCCCTAATCTTTCATGATAGGATAGGTAGTATCTTTTGGGGAAGGAAAGCCAAATTTTTGGTAGGTATAAAGGTCACCTTTAAAAACTAACAGCAGTAGAAAGTTGGCCGTTATATGAGATGGCACAGTTATTAGCGATTTCACATAAAGGGGAATTTTGGGAAGGTGAAAGACCCATTGTATGGAGTTCTGAGGTTGCCAGATTTGAGGTATCTCCTGCTAGCTCCTGGGAAGTATGGCTTGACCTAGGAAGACATATCCCACCTACAGAATGATTAGGTGTCTGAGAGTCCACTCTGCCCAAACACATTGTAAAGACAGCAATAGTGTCCTTCATAGGAGTGAAAATACAAAAGGAGATAAAAGAGTAAACCATCCTCAGATGATAGACTGGGATTGCCGGCTCACACAAGGCAAGAACAAAGGAAGCATTTGACAAAATTGGAGAGTCAAAACCAAGGGATGGAAATGCCTTTTCATGAACTATGTACTTAGAGCACAGAATTCATTGCTTCAAGAAATCATTGAGACTAAATATTAGAAAGATTTGAAGGATCAGGTCTATACTACTGACAAAACTTTTCCATTTATACTCATAGATGGTAAAAGGAAAATGTTGGCAGGGAGATGAAACCTGATGCTTTGAGGCAAAGCTAACCTCTAATTAGGGATTAAAATGAGGCTTTCATGAGATAGGGAGATCATCTCATCACCTTCAAGACCTGCCTGAATGCAGTCCTGAGTAATGTGCTCTGGGCAATCCTGCTTTAGCAGGGGAGTTGGACTAGATGATCTCTAGAGGTCCCTTCCAACTCTGAAGATTCCGTGACTCCGTGATTCCGTGATCTCACATTCAGATAATAGGGAGAAGTTTCTTATACTGAATTTGGAAGCATCTGGTTTTGAACAGCAGCTGGAAGAGTGCGCAGGATTAAATCAACTGTGGATCTAAACAGGTTGCCAGTTCTTATGTTCCAAAGATGTTTTCTCCTCTCTGTCACAAGTAGTTTGTAATCTGAGAAGCAGCATACAAATTAAGTAGTAATATCCTTTTTTTAACACTTAGAAAGTGAGTAGGTTAAGAACGGGATTTTCCAAATAACTCCCTTGCACTGGAATTGGAGAGATTTAGATGTCTGCCCAGGCTGGATGGCCTTGCTCAAGTCTGGAAAGGCAGCCTGTAGTAGAACTGGAAAATGGACTGAATTAATAAGGTCCATAAAGAGCTGATAAATCACAGAATCACAGAATCATAGGGTTGGAAGGGACCTCTGGAGATCTTCTAGTCCACCCCCCCTGCCAGAGCAGGGCCACCCTAGAGCAGGTGGCACAGGAACGCGTCCAGGCGGGGTTTGAATGTCTCCAGAGATGGAGACTCCACCACCTCTCTGGGCAGCCTGTGCCAGGGCTCTGCCACCCTCAAAGTAAAGAAGTTCCTCCCCTTGTTGAGATGGAACTTCCTACACTCAAGTTTGTACCCATTACCTCTTGTCCTATTGCCGGGCACCATTGAAAAGAGCCTGGCCCCATCCTCCTGACACCCACCCTTTAAGTATTTGTACACATTAATTAGGTCACCCCTCAGCCGTCTCTTTTCCAGACTAAACAGACCCAAATCCCTCAGCCTTTCCTCATAAGAGAGGTGTTCCAGTCCCCTCATCATCTTGGTAGCCCTATGCTGCACCCTCTCCAGCAGTTCCCTGTCCTTCTTGAGCTGGGGAGCCCAGAACTGGACACAGTACTCCAGGTGTGGCCTCACCAAGGCAGAGTAGAGTAAGTAGAGGAGACAGTAGAGGAGAAATCCATAGGGAGAAGTACAGGCCAAGGCAGAATTTTTACAGGAAGCAATTTTGTTTTACCCTTAATCTCATAATTTTATTGTAAAACCATTTTTGTACCCGTGTCTTATAGCTCCTTTAATCATGAGGTAATGACTGACTATTAGATTTATGATTACATTTTGCTCTTCTGTTGCCTTCAGGTGGCAAGCTCTTGTTCACTGGTCCAGGACCTGTAGAACTGCACGCTCATTACATTCTGATATCTGATGGAGGAGAGCTCCAGGTGGGATCCCCGAAGGCCCCTTTCCTTCACAGAGCACACATCTACCTCTATGGAAGCCTCCATTCTCCACCATTATTTCCATATGGGGTCAAGTTCATGGCAGTGAGGAATGGGACCCTTTCCATCCATGGTGAGTAAATTTTTTCTTCTCTTCAAATGCAAAGCACAAATGAATAAAAGAAAAAAAAAACCAAGGCAAAAAAGTGTCTGGAGGGAAAAAAGAAAAACAAACAAAACAACCCAAAAAACAACTCTGATCATGAACTTGGACTTCTAATTACAGTTAAGTATTTGTTGAAATCAGGTTTTGGGTGCAAAACTTCATATCTTCACATTCACCATCAGACTCCTATTTCTACAGTATCTTGTGCATCAAAGCTAAATGCTGTAACTCCATAAAAGCTCTCATACGAGGAGCTGAGTCATTTTGAAAATCTGGACACCAAGAAGAAGATAGGTGGTATCAAGTAGTTATGAAACCTTGGCTTATGCACCTCAAAGATGGCTGAATTTGTGCATGCCTGTCCACAAGTGAAAGTCCCCATCCCATGGAAAAGGGACCTCAGATCCCTGTTAGGTGTCATGTGGGTTTGCTCTACTGCTAGAAAGGGGTATCCTTCTCACCTCATCTCTCTCCATAACATTTGGGACATTTCCTTCCCAAGGAGGATATGGCTTTTTGGGTTGTGAAGAGATGGTGGTCTTCCAGGTGTGTCCCATAGTAAGGCCAATGCCAAGCATGCTGTGTCAGCTGCAGTGGAGATGATACTTCTCTTCAAAGCAGAAGCAAAGTGCTCCTGGCAGTGTGGTTTCCCCTTCTTCTTCTCTTCGTGCTGTGCTGGCAACCCAACACCAGTGGTCTCTCTCTCGAATTAGGAGCACAGCTGGCACCTCTTGGTTTTCCAGCTCAGCACAGGTTGTTGTCGTAAATGACAAAACAAGGGCTATGCAGAAAATCTGTGGCAATGCCAGTAATTTCATTCCTAGATGCCTGGTCCTCTGCTCTAACCACTGGACTTTTCTCTCAAAGGATGCCCTGCAGGGACAGAGCTCCACATTCCTACCAAATGCAAGAGACAAGGGACCTGAAGATCAGAAATTGGCTATAGGTTTGCAGATGTTGTGAGATAGAAGAATTTAGATACAGAGCTTGAAATACAGGTATAAAACGGCCATTTCTTGGCGCAGCGGATTGCATGTGGAACTCAGGAACTCAGGTCTAAACTCAGTGTGAATCAGAATATTAGTGCAATGCATGCATAGAATGAGGGTTAACAGTTTTAAACTGAAAGAGGGGAGATTTAGATTAGACATTAAGAAGAAATTCTTTACCATGAGGGTGGTGAGACACTGGCCCAGGTTGCCCAGAGAAGCTGTGGATGCCCCATTCCTGGAGGGGTTCAAGGCCAGGCTGGACGGGGCTTGGAGCAACCTGGTCTAGTGATAGCTGCCTTTGCCCATGGCAGTGGGTTTGGAACTAGATGATCTTTAAGGTCTCTTCCAACCCAAACCATTCTATGATTCTATGTCAAGGTCTTAACTAACGGGTTGCTTTTAAAGGCAGCGTGTGTCATAGAGGAGGAAAAAGAAAAGCCAATGCATTTGAATGCCTCATCTCCCTCCCTTATGTTCTTGTGTGTCAACCTTCATATTGGTAGGCATTCATATCCTCCAGCAGGGCTTGAACTTCCACCCTCCTGACCTACAGGCAGAAATGTTGCTTCTCTGAGCATCAATGACATGTATGGCTCTCAGTCAAAAATGATGTCAGACACCGAGGGGTACAATTTGAGGGCAGACAGGAAGCGAGCCGTACCACTGTGCAGCACGCCTGTCAGTTCACAGGAGCTGAACAAGGTCAGGTGAGGTCCGTTGTTGGAGGGGAGTCAGTGAAGAGATGCTTTTCAGAATCAGGAGACATCAAAGGAGGCTGTGGAAGGTGCTCCTGGCAGTGGCAAGGGAGGTGGGCTGCACCACTCTCGAAAGCCACATCAGGTGCTCTTGACAACTATGTCAAGAAACGGAGAGGCTAAATTATTTAGTGCTTGCAAACGGCTTTAATAATTTCAGCAAACTGGCTTTGGAGAAGGGCAGAGCGTTTCTATCCCATTTCCTAGAGGGGGTCTGTGAAGAATTGCTGTTAGATCATCTGGGCTGAACTGTCCGTTACTGGCCATTGAGTTTCATACGGTTATCCCAGCCTTGAGTTCAGTAACTCGCATTAGGTTAAGGCATGCCTTCCAGAAAGGCTTGGTCTTTGAGGACATCAAGGGAAAAGGAAGCCAGAATTTTCTGCAGAAGCTTGTTCCAGGGGATTAATTTGGTTAATCATCCATGGTTTTTTGTTTGTTTGTTTGTTTGTTTGTTTTTAAGAAAAGTATTAAAATGTCTGATTTGAATTTGCCTGATAACAGTTTTTGCTGTTTCACTTTCTGTATCTTCTGCTACTTTAAACTATCCTTCTATTCTCTGTTTGACCTTTGTAAGTCAGGATTTTGTCCTTAAATTCTCGGAGCTTTGTAACAAGAACTTTATCTTCTTCGTGCTGCTTTGTTTTCTAGCAATGTAGGAAAAAACAGCAGCATTTGCTTGCAGCTGTGCCTCCTGTGCTGCTTCTGAGCCTCTATCATCACTGCCTTGTTGACTCCATCCTCACAGACAACCCATGAAATCACAGACAACCCATGAAATTACAGACAACCAGGGCAGAAGTACTTTTTACAATGTTACCTTGGCAGTATGATGGAAGGAAGTAAACCCAGGTGTCCATGTCAGTACCCTCAAGGCATTTCTCACTGATATTTCATACGTTTTACTCAGTGCCATAATCCCCAGTGATTCTCCATCCCTGAGGAAACCAAGAAGGTTTCCACTAAGACGGTGAGGTCTGCAATCCAAGCATTACCTGGACGGAGATACATGGAGCCAAAGGTGGCATGGCCCATCAGTGGAAACATCTCTTGGTTTCAATTTCTTAACAATTCTTATTCAAGAATTCTTATCAATTTCTTATTCAAGAAATCCAGACCAGCTTTAAAGTCACTTTTAAGCTCTACACTACATACAGTGTTGGTGCATGGCTGCAATTAAGGTTCATTCAAACCATGTAATCTGCAATTTAGCACTGAAGCAGTAGAATCCCGCTAGAAAACAAGACCAAAAGGAGTGTGTTCTTTTGCTGGCTTCATATTGCTTAAATGAAAGAGAAATATGCTGTTCTGTCTCCAATTTAGTATGAGTCTGGCCTGTGGTATAGAACAAATTGTTGAGCATGACAGCCTCTTTCATATACATATGAAAGAGGCTGACAGGCTCGGCAATATACATTTGTGAGTTACATATATATACACACGCATATATATGTTATCTCAGATCAAAATCATTAAATAAGCAGGCTTCCAAATTCTTAGCTGTCTTAGGTGAAGACAGGACTGAGCGCATTTTAATTTCTTTTCTCCTTCAGACTGGGAAGTTTGGGGGATGCTCTGCAGCCATGGTTGAGTTCAGCTTGTTTAGTAAGTGCTGTCAGCTTCTCGCTTTGATATGTTAATATGACTAAGGGTTTCCCACAATTCCCTGGTGAGTGGCAGTCCTTTGCTCCGGTGGTTGTAGCAGACTGGGAAATTTCACTGTTGCCTTTGGCTTTAGCCAACTCCCCTGCCAGTCAGAGCATGCCACCCATAAACTGCCTGTCAATCACCCGTCAGTTTTAAAGGGGGTTTCAGTCAGCCAGGGCAACTCGACTTTTTGACAATGTAATTACGGCCCTCGCATCCGCGGTGGGGGCCTGAGTGGGGCTGAGAGAATTTTATTGATTGTTCAGAAGGGAAATTTATCACTGTCTCCAGCTCCGGTCGCACTCTATTCCCTGAGAAACTCTCCTGACAAGCTTTGGGAGAGAAGTTTAGCATGGTGGCCTTGGCTGTTCTTGCGCCTTTGTCCTTTCCAGGGAAACCGGACTGGAGACACCAGCAGATGCTGGTCAGACGGCAGGGACTGTGTGTGGAGACAGTGTAAGTGAAGATGCTGCATCAGTAGCCGAGGAAACCTACAGCTTAATTCACAGTCCCAACACTCTCGTTACCAGGGGTGGAAAGATTTTAAAGGCTTTTTCGATTCTGTTCTGTTTTTTAGCAGTCCTGTGTAGATGAGGTCACTATTCCTTTGTGTCCCCTCAAAGGAGATTGTGCCTTTTCCTAAGCAAAGTCCAGGAGTTTTGCTGTGTATTTAGGTGAAACTTTGTCAGTAGCAACACTGCGATGATACAGGGCATAAACATATGGGCTTGTTCCCTGCATTTTGACTAATAACCTATGCCTCTCCAACTAGATGGAAGATGCTGCAGATTTAATACGATGCTACATTCACTTTGTCCAGACTGTAAAAGCTGTGTGGTAAAAAAAAAAAATGTCCAGAGGGTTTTGGTTTAATACCATACTTATTTATAATCATCTGGGGAGGAATAATCCCCTGCACCAGGACAGGTTGGGGGCTGACCTGCTGGAGAGCAGCTCGGTGGAAAGAGACCTGGGAGTCCTGGTGGACAACAGGATGCCCATGAGGCAGTAATGTGCCCTTGTGGCCAAGAAGGCCGATGGCATCCTGGGGTGCATCAAGAAGAGTGTGGCCAGCAGGTCGAGGGAGGTCATCCTCCCCCTCTACTCTGCCCTGGGGAGGCCACACTTGGAGTACTGTGTCCAGTTCTGGGCTCCCCAGCTCAAGAGGGGCAGGGAACTGTTGGAGACGGTACAGCTAAGGGCTACCAAGGTGATTAGGGGACTGGAACATCTCTCTTATGAAGAAAGGCTGAAGGACTTGGGTCTTTTTAGTCTGGAAAAAAGACAACCGAGGGGGGGATCTTATCAATGCTTACAAATACTTCAAGGGTGGGTGTCAGGAGGATGGGGCCAGGCTCTTTTCAGTGGTGCCCAGTGACAGCACAAGAAGTAATGGGCACAAACTTGAACATAGGAAGTTCCACTTAAACATGAGAAATAACTTCTTTCCTGTGAGGGTGGCAGAGCCCTGGCACAGGCTGCCCAGAGAGGTGGTGGAGTCTCCGTCTCTGGAGACATTCCAAACCCACCTGGACGCGTTCCTGTGCCACCTGCTCTGGGTGACCCTGTTCTGTCAGGGGGGATGATCTCCAGAGGTCCTCTTCCAACCCCTATCATTCTGTGATTCTGCGATTCTTTGAAAATAGAATTGTCAGTGGTCAATTCATCCCTCTAAACTCATGGACCGTCCTGCTGCAAAGAATGTCTCTGCACTAACAATGGATGCTGAGCATGGAAGATGACATTCTAGAGGCAATTCTGCATTACTTCTATCACAGACTTCCATGCTTCCAAACCAATCTTATACATTTTCAGCATTAGCTCAGGAAAAGAAGTATTTTTTTATCAGTTGAACCAATTATTAATTTTAATCACTTTTAATCAATAATAAAATACAAAATATTTGTGAGCTGTGCACTGTGCTCTACAGAGCCTGTGCATTCCTCAAGAGATCAAACATTTAATCAAATGCTCCTTGCTTTTCCTCCATTAAGCAGTGTTATGTATCTGCGCTGAGTTTGAGATTAAGAGATCACAGACAACATGAGAGAATTTGTTCTGCTTTGCTCACATATTAAAAAGAAAATCTTCCCAGGGAAAAAAAAAATAATAAAAAAAATATCTGTAACAAGGGGATTCAAGATAGGGTGCAGAGATCTGCTAGAGATAAGATGTGCTTTTTTACCTTACTTAAGTGTTCGTTGATTGAATATATGTTATTTCCCGCTAACTGAAACCATTGATTTGCACACCCCTGTTACACCAGGAGTTTAGATCCTTTTCCCCTTTCTGGGGTCACTTCTATAGGTTGGTTTTCCTTATGTGGTAGTTATTCTGTGTGGTGGTTGCAGGAGGCTTTTTTGCCTTCTGTGGCAGCATTTTTCCTTTCAAGACCTTGACTTAAACATGATGCATTAAAGCAGATGGCTCTTGAACAGAAGGCTAAGCTGCCTCGAATCCCCTTGTGTTCACTGGGGGTAAGAAACTGCACTTAGGCACTTCCCATGGAGTAACTAATGTACAATGACTTGTTCCTTCACTTTCTTATTCACAAATATAAGATGACCATTAGTTTTTAAAGACCTAGCAGATGGGGGGAAAAAAATAGAGAGCTGGGTTCAGGGAAAGCTGCTGTGTCTTTTATAGCTTGCCCTTCTCTCTAACAGAAATGGATCGATCAACTTTGATTTAAATTTAAATCAGTTGGTCTGTGTTTCGGTGCTGATCTTAATGAAGAAAAAATGTGATGTAAAGAGGACTGAGAGATGGGTGCTAATATATAAATATAAAAATAGACATAAATATAAAAATATAATATATATAGAATATAGATACTATATTAGCTTGTGTTTCTTGACAAGGGGATGTGTGTGGATTACTGCAAATATGGAGGCTTTTTGTGGGGTGAAATAGTTGCTTCTTAAACCTTTGAATATAACATTGAAATATCCTGTCCAATTTTGGCCCCGACTACAACTGGGACATTGGCTGGAGTAGGAGAAGCCACCACCAACAAAATCAGGGTGTATCAGGTCATCCTCCCCCTCTACTCTGCCCTGGTGAGGCCGCATCTGGAGTTCTGTGTTCAGTTCTGGGCTCCCTCGTTGAAGGACAGGGAACTGCTGGAGAGGGGACAGCAAAGGGCTACCAAGGTGATTAGGGGACTGGAACACTGCTTTTATGAAGAAAGGCTGAGGGACTTGGGTCTTTTCAGTTTGGAAAAAAGACGACTGAGGGGGGATCTTATCAACTCTTAGAAATACTTAAAGGGTGGGTGTCTGGAGGATGGGGCCAGGCTCTTTTCAGTGGTGCCCAGGCAACAGGACAAGAGGTAATGGGTACAAACTTGAGTATAGGAAGTTCCACCTAAACACGAGGAGGAACTTCTTTCCTGTGAGGGTGGCAGAGCCCTGGCACAGGCTGCCCAGAGAGGTGGTGGAGTCTCCGTCTCTGGAGACATTCCGAACCCACCTGGACGCGTTCCTGTGCCACCTGCTCTGGGTGACCCTGCTCTGGCAGGGGGTTGGACTGGGTGATCTCCAGAGGTCCCTTCCAACCCCTGCCAGTCTGTGATTCTGTGAATTTTCACTCTAGATGGGAGAAGCCTGCAAAGTTTGGCAAGCTGAGAAACCTGGACCCAGACCTGGGTTTTCTCAGGGCTGCAGGCTGACCCAGGCAGGGACCCTCCGTTTTGGCTCATCTTCACTTTTCCAGCGTGTCTAATCCTCTTTCGTTGTGGGCTGGGGGTGCAGTGAACTGATCTTAGCATTTAAACAGTCGTGCCACCCTGTGTACCTGCTCCCACAGGCTGACGTTCCCCGTCTTGTTTGGCGGCAGCAATGTGGGAGATTAACTGTCAATAATGCAAAATGTTAACAGCTGTGCACAGCTCGCGGTGGGATACGTGGTAGTTGGCTGCTGCGTTTGGAGCCGTTTGTTCCTGGTGGCAGTTTAAAGAGGTTTTTTTGTGCATGGCACTTTTGCTTGTGAGCTATTTGCTAGCGTGCAGTGTGAGTTTTGTGTCAAGCTGGTTTATGCATTGAAGGAGCTGGGAAAATTTTTTACCTCTTTTCTGGACTGATGTAACTTGACAAAGTGACTGGGTAATCTCTGATTAAAGGAAATGTTTGGAAATGTTTGCATTTATGGGGCAGCTCACAGGGACGGTATGTTTTCTGCAGGGTAAGGTAGTAGGAAAGAGAAACAATGAGAGTTTCCCTAGATCTGTTTGATCACAACAGCCCTTCCCATCCCCAGTCAGATACTCCTTGCTTTCTTGAGGGTGCCGTTCAAAAATATTTAGGTGGAAATGCTTTAAGGTGAAAACTGTAGTTTCATGAAACATTCAGCAAGACTAGGTCACTTTCAAGGATATTTCCTACTGGAGAAAATCAAAATGATTCACTTTGTCCTCTTGTTTGCATGGTGTCAGATTTGTTTTCCCCATTGGGAGAAGGAAAAGGTGTTTAATTCTAGCATTTTTCTTTCATCTGGACTTTCATAGTATTATTTTTAATATTATATTTGTTTCATATCAACATTTCTAGACTAGTGAAATGCAATGTTTTTACAGAATAAAAATCAAAACACCTAAACCCTCAAAGTGACATTAGTATGAAGAAAAAACAAGTGTAATTGTTCCAAAAATATTTTTTGTGGAATTTTTATTCTGTGGAAGACATCGAAGCTTTGGCCTCATTTGAATTTGAAGTGAAATCACATCTGGCTAGCTGTACACTTGGATTTCATCTTCCAGAACCCACTTATAACAGGGAATCATCACCCCTATTTTACACGAGAGAAGGAAGAAGCCAGAGAGATGTTGAAGCTGTGTCTGCATTGGGCTTTGGATGAGTGGGCCACCAAGCAGGTTAAAAGCTGATGTTAAAAAGCTGAGCCATGGGTCGTATCTGTGCACTCGCAGTGCTTGAACAGAAAATAACTGCTAGGAAACACAGCAGCCTCAGCCCAAAGCTGCACCCCAAATTCCCTGCCCTGGTGGGATGCACCAATGTGCCCTTGTAGCCAAGAAGGCCAATGGCATCCTGGGGTGCATTAAAAAGAGCATGGGCAGGTTGAGGGAGGTTATCCTCCCCCTCTATTCTGTGCTGATGAGGCCACATATGAAGCACTGTGTCCAGTTCTGGGCCCCTCGGTTCAAGAAGGACAGGGAACTACTGGAGAGAGCCCAGCGGAGGGCTACGAAGATGATCAAGGGACTGGAGCATCTCTCTTGTGAGGAAAGGCTGAGACACCTGTGTCTATTTAGCCTGGAGAAGAGAAGAGTGAGAGGGGATCTTATCAATGTTTATCAATATCTAAACGGCGGGTGTCAGGAGGATGGAGCCAGACTCTTTTCAGTGGTGCCCAGTGACAGGATAAGGGGCAATGGGCACAAACTGGAACACAGGAAATTCCACCTCAATATGAGGAGTAACTTCTTTCCTTTGAGGGTGGCAGAGCCTTGGAACAGGCTGCCCAGAGAGGTGGTGGAGTCTCCATCTCTGGAGATATTCAAAACCCGCCTGGATGCGTTCCCATCCAACCTGCTCTGGGTGACCCTGCTTTGGCAGGGGGGGTGGACTAGATGATCTCCAGAGGTCCCTTCCAACCCCTATCATTCTGCGATTCTGTGACTTTGTGATCAGAGCCTCTCCATGAAGGACTTTTGCCCAGAGCCAAGCATGTGATAGTGCCACAAGGAAGATGGCACATGATGGGTTTGTGCATAGGCACTTACTAAGGTTCATGTGATGGGACCATCCACGTCCAAATTTCCTGTCTCAGTCTGCCTGTTGCTTGCATAAAGCTTGTGCCTGATGCTGGGTTTCATCCCACAAAATGGGGACATCAGATGAGCTATGGGTCGATCCCATGCTTAAATTCAATCTAAAATACCCAGGGTGATCCTCAGCACCCAGCAGGGAGGCTGCTGCAGGTTGCCTGTGCAGCAGTCAAAAAGCTGATAAACTCCTGGGTGTCCCAAGGGTTAATGAGCAGTTATAAATTAGAAAGGACCTCCTATTTTACCTTGGGCCATGCATGAAAAGCTTTCTGCACTGGCTCTGTTGGGAAGTAGCAGAAAAGCTGTCTGCATCTCCCCAGGAGCTGCCCACACACACCAGTTTGTCCTGCAGGACTGTATGGGGGTGGAAAGACATCTCCCACTTTTAGAGCAGAGGCATCCCTGTCTTTCTGAGATGCACAGTGGGAAAAAAAAAACAAAACACCAGACTCCTCTCATTGCAAAACAAGCTAGAAACATTGTACAAATGATTAGGGAATATACCTAGGATTGGTATTATCCTATATTTCTAGGACTGGAATTAACGGGGAGCAAAAGTAAGCTGAAAACCTTCAAGTCCAGAGGGCTGAGGGCTCATGGTTCAGGTGGGTCCTTTTAAACAGCTCTCATCCTTCCTTTTTTGATTCCCTACACCTTATGACCAGTGACCAGACTAGTCACTGCAAGAATTGAGGCAGCTGGGACATTTTTTAAAATAAGTCTTCATGTAATCCAAGTTCTATGTAACAATTTCTCCAGGTCCTTAATTAAGGATCTGGGGCTTTAAGGTCCATTTGACCATAGCGAGCTGTAGCAGCACAGCTGTGGGCTATCCTGACCAAGGAGGTCTTTTGGCAAAGATTTTCTTTTCTTTTTCACTTAAGAAATTTTATAAATTCTTATTTTTTATGATTCACTTTATTAACTGAAGTAGCAGCAGCAAAAAGTCTCTGTCCTGGATCTAAAAATATATTTTTTAAAAAATCTCTTTTCTGAAGCACCCATTTCCAGTGGATGTATTGCCATTCATCACTCTGACATTTGGAAATTTTAGGAATGGCCAAGCTATGTCTGAGTAGGCAGTGCAATTTGGATAGGGAAAAAGGGATAATAAGGGATTATGATGGTGGAGAGGAGGCTGGGTTCCTTATGCAGTCTGACACCTGAAATGCTGCAGTAAATTGTTTGGTGTTTTATTACTGGAGACTTCTATACTGGTGGTGTGAAGTTTTTTTTTCCCTTTTTTTTTAAAGAAAAATCATAGCTATAATCCATTGAATTACATTTTTAACTCTGCTTCTTGCAAAATTCTTTTCCTTTTTTGGAGGGGGAGTGTAAACTGCTTTTTCTTTTCACTTTGTTCATGGGAATTGAAAGATCTTATTCTCATTTACACTAAAGATTTACAACGTAGCTGCCACAGACTGACAGATTATCTGCAGCATAACTTGTATAGTCACAGTAAATAGATTGTGTGTCTGAGCCTGCAGTTCTTGTAAATTCCTTTTGTGGTATAAAGGGATCTCATTACCTCAACTTTAAAGCACCAATAAACTGTCAAAAGGTGTAAAAGAGCTTTATAGTTTGTCAACACTACAAATAGACTGTGTGTTCATAACCTTAGTTAATTAATTTGTCGTAAATAGGAGAGAAGGTGAGATGCAGCAGGATCCTGGTCCTGTGTAATTAGAGAAGGGTTCAAAGTCCGCTGTCCCATGCCAGAAGAAGAAGATTGCTTAAAACATTTAAAGAAATATTGAGACAAAGACCAACAGTCCCATGGTAGGCTCAGGGCTGGAACAAGTCCTCGTAAAACCCATTTAAGGAGTACAGTTTCTACCAAAACTCCCATGCATAACCCATACTCTTCAGCTCTTCCTAACTCTGGATGTGCCTCACACTGGTTACTGTCAGGCTTGGTTAGCAGGCTCCCAGGGTATCTAAAGTTAGGTGGCAATATATGCTCCAAAAGCCTTGTTTTCAGGTCAGGGGCTTCTGTTTTCCATCTAGGTGACATGTTATCTAGTCATTGAAATTCTTAGATCTGGAGCATTCCATAGGTTTAAGGTGGAATTCATCTAACTAAATAGAAATGTGTGAAAGGCAAGAGTTCCTTTCAGAGCAACCTCGTGGTTAGAAAAATCGTTAGACAGTGAGATATGGGGTTTCAAATGCCTTCTGGTTGCCACTTGGAGTAAGAACACAAACACGTTGTCTGTGGATGCAGATTTCAAGAGGATAAATCAGACACAGAAGAGTGACTGTGCTGAATATACTCCAGGGAAGGACTGTTTTATCTTGAAGCAGCATGTTCTGGAAACAAACAAAGTTGAAAGATTATGGCCAGTAACTCTGAAAATGCTGGAAAAAACAACAGCACTACCTAAGAGAAGACCTAATGGCTTTCTCTAAAAGGATTGCCACTGGATTTATGTGTTGTAGATGTGCAAGAAGCTGGTGATCACAAATGCTTGGAAGAGGTGAGCACAAGTTCTGTTCAAATACAGACTGACCCCAAGACAGCCTGTTGGTTGGAAAGAGAGTTGGAGAAAAGGAGAAGAAACAGAGGTGGAAATTGGGAAAGTCATGGGGAGAAACTTGAAGGTGTACATAACCAAATGACTGAATGTCAGTCTTGGAACACAGCACCCAAAGTACAGTTTGGTAGGAAGAAAGAAGAAGTATCAGTGGCCTTGGCTGCCATTGAAGAGGAGAAGCCAGAAGGCCAAGAAAACTTTCTCCAACAGGAAAACAGTAGACATTAAAAATAGATTGAGGGAAGGCTTAGAAGAAGGCATGAAGTGGGAGCTATGCAGCAGAACCTGACAGGAAGACCTGGAAATCCCATTGACTATAGGACTTGTATCCTAATCAATTAGCTTAGAGCTGCCTCTCCCTACCCTGTAGTCATTTTTTTCAAAACCCTCCATTTCAGCGTTTCCAATTGTAGCAGCTTCTGCTTTCAAAGCTGGGTGATCAGAGACAGCTATCCAACGCCCAGTTTAAACTTTCAACACCCATTGAGGCATCCAATATACGCCTGGAAGAGGAAATAATATTCATGTCTTTTCTAATGAGAGGATTGTAAACAATGATCTAATTTATTTAAACGTACAAAACTCAGTACAATCCACACACTTTGCCTACTGTAGACAGACTTTCTTGTAACCCTGGAGATAAGTATGCCCTGACATACCTTGCTGAGTTTGCTGAGTTTTGATGTGATTCTGAGACATTTCTGTAAAGGTCAAATTCTTATCTCTGAACCACTTAGGTTACAGTTAGGTTACAGTTAGGATACAGCATCCTACATTGATTTGTAAAATATTTTGTGGTAGGGGCTGTAAAAAATGAAATTTATACTATTTTTCTTCTTCTCTACTTGACATAGAAAAGAGAGTGGCATTGGACACATCAGAATTGCCTTGCTCTTAAAAATTTTGCCAGGTCTATACAAGACTTCATCTTCCCATCATGCTTCCAACAGGAAGCATAAACCAGGGTCCTAGTGCCAAGATGTTCCTTATGCTACGATTTGTGATTAATTCACTTTGGATATTTCTTTCAAGTCCCTTGCATCTCTGGGTTGCCATTTGACAACATGGTTTTGGTCTGCTCAGTATTTAAAGGTGTTTCCATCAAGTCTTTTAGTAAAATGTTCAGTTCTTACTTTACCTGCAATAGCATTTTGGGTCTAAAGGCTCTGTCCTGTCCCTTTAACGTGAAGGCACTTCTGCTTTAGATCTCAAGATGTGTTTTTTTTCCAGTCTGAGCTTAGTTAATTATTAAAAATGAGTTCAATAATTGAGGAGTTATACAGATTCATATATTTTTCAGTACTTTTGAGTGTTTCTGCTTGCAGTACTTTTTTGGGGAAGAAATAATTTAAATATACTGCAGCTGTTGGTCTTTTAAACCTTCTTCTCTCAAACAAGTCATTTATTTACCTGTTGCACAGTCCAGTATCAGTCACTGAAGATTATTTTGTGAACCCTGCATGTTTCATCTGAAATAGAGTTTGTTTTCAAGAGGAAACAAGAAAGAGGGCTCCGGTTCTCAAAAGGGTGGTCCTGCAGACAGACTGCAGAGAAAAGGGTCTTTGTTCCAGGGAACCCCCTTTATCTATTCATGATCTTTGTAGAGAGTTCATTGGTTCTTTGAAGGAGAGAAGCTGGAGAAGACCTCTGGGAAACAAATGTTGTCTCCCAGTTGGAGATCTTTCCTTCCTGAGGTGTTCATCAGCACATTTCCCCTCCCCATTTAAAAGCTGGAATGCCTCTAAAAAGTGCTGTATCCTAGTCAATAAACCCACCCCTGGTAGGTAAGCAGAGGCCTGGAAATTTCTTCAAGAAAGAGCAATTTGATTTGGCTGTCTGCTAGCTGTTTGGCTGTTCAGTTACCTGAGTGTCAATAGAAAGATCTATTTCAGGCACCTGGAATGGTATCCGAGGTATCTATGTGGGTCTGGCAGATAGGACATGGGACTTAGGTGACGCCAATGACCAATGTCTTCCTGGAACAGCAGCTAGAGGACAATTGTACATCCAAAATGGCATGTTTAGATATCTAAAACCAGCCCACAGTCTGCAAACTAAGTCAAGTCAACTGCAGACACCAGTGGCTATAGTGGCTGAGAGGCTTGGTGGGTGTTATGCTCTTTATCAAGCTGTCTTTGTTTAAACCTCTTTGACACTGAAGTTGGAGAACATGGAGGGCGCATGTTTTCTTTAAAATTGGAAATACGTGAGATATAGGCCACAATGTTATACTTAATTTCAAAAAAAAGTGAAATTTTAGGGTTACTAACTGTAAATAGTTTCTAGAAAGGGGCATGAGTGATTTTAAATAGCAATGGGTGATGACTACTTGAGAATCATTGTAGTACATTTCTGTGTGGGTGTATGATGGGTTCCTGTCAAAACCATAGGGCTAAGAATATGTTATAGTTAAAGCAAAGAAGCCTCAGTTATGGTCATTCCTTGGTGAACTCACCAGAAAAGTATCACTGATTGAATTTGGTGTGTCACTTATGCTGCTTAGGTAGGGGAGAATCTGATCCGCAGGTTGTCGTGGTTTAACCCCAACAGGCAAATTTGACCACGCAGCCATTCATTCACTCCCCTTTTCCCGACACCCCCCAAGCAGGGCAGGGAGAAGAGTCAGGAAAAGGAGGAGAGGGAAAACCTCGTGGACTGAGATAAAAAGATTTTAATAGAACAGCAACAGAAGAAGAAAGTAATAAAAATAATAATGGTAAAAGAATATGCAAAATTAAGTGATGCGACACAAGATGCTCTCACAACACAATGTTCAGTTCCCCAGCCTGTCCTGGGCAGCGACTGTGGATTCCTGCCTCCTGGTCAACCCCCATTTATATAGTCAGGCCACTTTGTCCTGTCCATGCTCCCTCTTAGCTTCTACGGGAAGCTGAAAAAGTCCTTGACTTACTATAATTATTACTTAGCAACAACTAAAACAATATGTGTTATGACATATAGCCTGGAGAAGGGAAGGTTTTGGGTAGACCTTGTAGTGGCCTTCCAGTACCTAAAGGGGACGTACAGGAAAGATGGGGAGGGACTCTATAGGGAGTGTAGTAATAGGGTTTCAAACTAAAAGAGGGGAGATTTAGGAAGAAATTTTTTACTGTCAGGGTGGTAAGAGCCTGGCTTAGGTTGCCCAGAGAAACTGTGGATGTCCCATCCCTGGAGATGTTCAAGGCCAGGTTGGACGGGGCTTGGAGCAACCTGGGCTGGTGGGAGGTGTCCCTGCCCAGGGCAGGGGGGTTGGAACTGGGTGATCTTTAAGGTCCCTTCCAACCCAAACCATTCTATGATTCTATGTTTCTCTGATCAACATTAATCTCATACTAAACCCAAAACACAGCAGCTCCTTGGAAGAAAATTAACTCTATGGAAGCTGAAAACACGACACAGGTGGTGTTGTATGTGGGAATATAAATGGGAAGCACAGAAAGAGGAATCTGCTAAACTTTTTTTTTTTCCCCCTAATGAAAATATACTAAAAATATTGGAAATTGGAAGTAGATCTTACACATACAAAGAAATATCCCACCTCTTCTAAATCATTAGGATAAAGGTAAAACAAACCATGGAATAGGAAACAGAGAGGGAGGTGGGGAGAACACAGCAAGAATTCAAAAAAGAAAAAGGGAAAAAAAAGAAGGAGGGATGTTTGGATACCTGGAATACTCTTTTTTTTTTTTAAGAAGAAAAAAATATTGATAAGATTTTCCTTAAAAAATTTTATTTCAGAGCCTGGAAGTGAAAAAAAGCCTGAAACAAGCCTTTTCCATTACAGCATATTTTGAGTACAGAATGATAGTTTGCACCTCTTAATGATAAAAGTTGTTGCCCAGCAGTGTTTTTATAATGGTTGCTGTAGTATGTGTGTGACAGATGTTCACAATGGGAGTCAGTTGTGTGTCTGGCCACAGATGCACACAAACACACATTAACACATGCACACAAATCAGTACTGTAAAAAAACATGTCCAGAGCTGCAGAAAAATTGTCTGCTGCTCAACATGCAGATGGCTGCTGTCAGTCGTTCGCTTTTATGCGAGTCCTAAAAATTCACGAGGATCACTCAATGAAAGAAGGTAAATGAATAAAGATGATGAGACTGCTGCTAGTAAAAGAATGCACACAGGCTGATATCAAGAGGGCGTTTTTTTTTTGAGCTGGCTAAAGCCATGTTGAGGATGAGGTCTCATAGGGAAAATCTTTGACGTCTGTGCTCATGTATGGTGCAAGATGGATTTTGGCTATGTCTACTTTAGAAAACAGTGTGGCCCAATAGAAGGAGATCTGTAGAGCGAATGATGTAGCTGCTGAGAATGCAGGGTCCACACTATATGTGTTTTGGGGGCTACTAGAACGATTCTAGTCTAGTTCCATTAGCATCTAAAGAGTGTTATATGTCCTACTGGATTACAGCTTCTGCATTAGTTTCATCTAAAGGAAATCCATTTGATGCATTCCAAAACAGTTCCATGATATGAACTGAAGTACCTTAAGTGAAGGATGTCTGGGAGATTTGCTTAGCTGTAAGTAGAGAAATTTCAAGCCTGATTTAAGAAAAAAGAAAAGATAATAAGCCAGAAGTATCTCAGATAAGTTTAGATGCCCATCATTGACACACAGAACAGGTGTTCAAATATACTTCAAGATGACAGAGTATAAAGACTTGATTTTTCCTACTCTTCTTCTGCTGTGTATTTATTGACTTGGAGGTGCTACTCCTTATTTCCATCTTCATTAAGGAAAGAATTGGGACACTAGAGTGTAAGCAACGAGAAAGAGAAACAGCATATGGAGAGAGAGAAGCTTGCTTAAAATAATTTGAAAATGATTTATTGGATGCAACCTCTACCCTCAGTGATTTCTGGTGTTATTACTTTTCTATAGTACAGCCAGGGAGGACAGTAACTTGCTGTGAGCTAAAGGTAAATTATGATCTATTGCAAAGGAGGGAAGGAAAAATATACTAAAGGTGGGTGTGTGAGGTACATGCTCTCCCCTGATGGTGTTCAGTGTGTTGGATCTCACTGGACCAATCTGTTCCAAAGCCTGTTAGGGAAAAAGAAATGTCAGGAGTTAAAACAAACTTCATGAAGCAGAAAAGAGAGGGTGAAATGGCAAGATGTTTCATTGCTGGGGCTTGTCACACACGGACTTGGTAGTATGTCCACTGAAGAGGAGGGAATTTGGGAATCTGCAGTTGCAACCTTGCTATTGTCTTCCAGTGGTGGCCCAAGGTTGCTGATGCAGAGGGTTTTTCTTCACCTTGCAGTCATGCTGACCCATGTATTCACACTTCTTGCCAAACCTGTAACCCATCCCCCTCCCCAGGGATGTTACATAACCTTCATGTCAACTGAACCTTAAAGTTGAAAATATATTTTCAGGTCCAGCCAGATTAAGGCCTTACCAAGAATATGTTTCAGCAGCGTGTGCTGAGATTCACGTTTTACGGAAAAAAATGTCCAAAGTCACAACATTTAAAATAGTATGGGATGTTATTTCTACTTCTGGATGAAAAAGGCTGAAGCAAATTCTTTTCATATGAAAGGTTTAAGCCACTTAAACCAAGATTTCAAAAAAGGACCCCTCATTTTGGATCCTCCATTGGAGACAGTTTTGAGATGACCTCGTGTTGCTAGCTGAGATTGTAGTCACTTTTAAAAGCTTTTGAAACCGGTGGTATTTGCCTTACCATTATGTCACTGAAATGTTACTAATAGAAGCACGTGTTTTTGTGAATGCAAGTTACTTGTCGTCCTAGATTCACTGCATGTTGTTTTGGACACTTGACTGGGGAATCTGCTAATTCAAAGTGCTTTTTGCACTCAGAGAAGGATGATGGTCCCTGAAGATAGTGCTTTTCTCCATTGGTTATAAAGGGTGCTTAAGAAGAGCGTGTTTCTCATATAGGGAATTCAGTTTGGGGGAAACTGAACTTCAACTCCCACTGCCTGCTGAGTAAACTTCTGTCCAGCATGTTTTTGTCACCTTTTGGGGACCAATAAAGACAAAAGATTTGAAATGAAGATGTTGTTTGGAAAGCGTTGCATTTCTGACGCAAGCACATGTGCACAAATCCTCTTTTGTAGCATTAATCCCGTCTCTCCTACACAGCATCAAAAAGCAACGAGTGACTGTGGGATGATCCAAGCGAGGCAGTGTTCTCTAAGCATGCTGCTCCTGTTTTTTATGTTGTTTGACTTGCTTTTTAAATTTTTTTTATGTGGTTTTTTTTCAGGCTGGATGCCCAAAGTAGCTTTCACACTCTTGAATTCATCAGCTCATGCTAATGACAGACGATTAGTGCTCCAGGAACCTGTTGACTGGCAACCTGGTGATGAAATCCTGGTGGGAAGGGCAGGCCTTGGAGATGTACAGCAGCAAGAAGAAATGGCTGTTATCAAGTCTGTGAACAACACAGAGCTGTACCTTAGATCACCTCTCAGGTATCCTTTCAAGGGCCAAAGGATTTCTATAGCAGAGAGCTAAACCAGGGGAAATTTTGTCAAAGCGAGGATTTACAGTTTCCTGTGGGACATAATAACTATATAAATCCCTTTAACAAAGGTGGTCAGAGATATTTCAGTTCCTTGCTCCCCCTAAAGCCAGTGGATGTTCAATCCTGAATGTTTCTGACTATGTCTAAATTCTGTATCATAACCATGAACTCAGAAAACCTTTGAAGCAGAAAATACTGATGGCCAGTACAGTCCGGTGGCCTCAGCACAGGGTTGACAAAAAATTTTCCTGCATAGTTAATTTCTTGAGAAAGTGCATTTTTTCACAAAAAGTGTCTGACTTCCGTAAAAAAAAATAAATAAAAAGCCTCCTTTCTTGACTGATTTACGTAATCTGATTAACAACACACTCAATGTGAATTACTTCAGTTGGGAAGTACTGATTCTGTGTTTTCAATGAGCTGTAGTTTCACTGCCTTACGCTCTCTTTGTCTTCTGTGCTTGGAGACCTTCATCTAACGGTACTTCTTACCATCATAACCTGAAAGCCCAGCTTTGAAAAATGTTGTCTTTTTGGGAGGCAACCTAACTCCAGTGCCCAGAAAGATTAACGGTATCATTTTCAGAAGTATCTGGGGCTTGAGGAAGGAAGGTACGAATGGTTTTCATCAAATATGTTTTGGGAAGATGAAGGAAGTTCAAAGGCTGAAATATTTTGGTGTAAACATACATAATCGAAGGAAAATTTGTGAGCTTGAGAGACAAAAAGATGAAAATAAACATGAGACAAGGAAAAATATACCTAGACCATATATGCAGATGTGTTGGATATGCCAGTGTCCATGGTGAGATAGGACTGAAACCAGTTCTAAGTTTGGGCAGTTGGAGTCATAAGCTTAGGGTAAGCATCGTTCTTGCCATCTGGAGGTACTTTTGTACCTTTTTTATGTCTTTCCCTAGGTACTCCCACAGTGTTGGAGGGGAATGGGTGACCGGCCAAAGCCCGCCTTTGAGTGCTGTGGTGGCACTGATTAGCAGAAGGGTTGTTGTTCAAGGAAATGTCACGATGGAGAGGATGTCCCACCTCAGACAATGTGCAAAAGCAGGCGTTACAAAAGGTGAGGAGCTCTTTCCTCAATGAAACGTACTGAGGAGGAAAATTTCTCCATTAAAATCACGTTGTGTTATCATTGTGTATTAGAGATGTTTCTTAACAGGGTAACTTTGAGACATACCAGCACCGGGAAAGTGAGTTTATCTTTCCAAACATTGTTTGACATTGAAGTGTGAAGTCTTGGGAGTCGAGTTGCATTTATTGTAATATCTCAGTTGTACTATTTTCACATTGTTGTTTCAAGCCATCTTGGGGAAGACCCTTTAGTTTTGCCTGAGCCTAAGGGTGTAGAAAAGAAAGTATCTTCTGAAAACATGTTTCAGTGTACATAATATATTAAATTTTTAATTGTGTTTACTATTTAGTCACTTTAAGAAGAAGGAAAAATGAAACAGCGCAATGTTGTTTGTACTCTTTAGTGTAAAATATTAAGACATTGTTTAGTGTTTAGGGATACTAAGAAAAAAAACAGGTGACTGTTTCTTGTAGCATATAGTAACACTGGTGAAATATATCTCAGTTCTCCTTCAGTTTTACCTGTATGAAACACCATAAAGTTTGACAGGTGGCTTCCTGATTTACACCAGCTGGTGAGGAAGCAAAATCAGACACAGTGATTATAATTTGAGGAGAGTTAAGTTATCTGGCAACCCAGGTGTAAGTTTTCCTTTAAAAATAAAATGCCTTGGGCTTTCAGACTGTGACACAAGACTTCATTTGATATCCCGCAGCCAACTGCTTATATTACTCATAGATTTATGGTCCATTTTCTGTGGAACTCATAAATATAGTCTCTGAAATGTGCTAACCATTTGAGGTTTTTATTTGAGTTAAAGGATAGGAGGATTTCTCAGAGGAGTCACCAGAAGATGAGTGGGGAGTGTTGTTTCTGGTTAATTTACCTTCTTTTAAAGAAAATTGAGCATTACTGAGCATAAGCAGGCAGTGCTGGAATTTAAAATCCCCTTTGCTCCTCCACTGAACAAGCCCAAGTTGCACATTTGTAGCCTGAATCCCCTTGTACCAAAATATCCTCAGCACAGACCTGCGGAAGGATGTCTTTCAGGAATGTCTATGCCTTCCTCAGCCCTATGATTTACTTTCCTTGTCTTCAGACTGTGGGTAGTAATAGTTCCTCACCCATCTGCAGGGACAGTGGGGAGAGCAAGATTTTTCAATAAATTTCAAAATGTTCTCATTTCAGTTTAGCCGTGCCCAATCCCCTTTTCATGAACCTCACCCAAGGTAAATCAATGTCAAATCCATCTTCTCCATGCATAGGACTATTTAAAATTGAACACAAGGAACTTTCCAAGGCATAAAAACTGCCATGGCTTCCTGCTGGTTTTAATATATGTTCCTCAAAAAATGTCCAGACTCTTAAGGAAGGACCCATGAGAGTATTTAGAGGGAGTATCAAATATGCTTGCCTGTGGCTATTTGTCTTTGGTTCCATGTTTAAGGTCGTTGCTGGAGATGGAGTCAATGTGATGGGTCTCATGATGTTGCTTGGGGTACTCTGACATCCCATGGTCACCATGGAGAAGTAGCACTGACATTTCCCACCGGGTTGTATTCTAGGTGGCTCCAGGTGTCTGTACAAACGAAGCGAGAGGCAGCTGGGGTCTCGGGACCTGGGGGCCATTGTGCTTGTGGAGGCCTTCCACAGAGAGGCAAGTCGACTCCGTGTGGAGGGAGTTCAATTCCGCCACGTGGGCCAAGCGTTTCAGCAACACTACAGCGCCCTGACTGTTGCTGGCAATGCATGGATGGCAGGTGAGATGGTTGCACTGGAGATGGGCTCAAATGATCTCGAATGTCCATCTTTTCCTACCCAAAGTTGGGGCAGATGTCCTCAAAACCTGATCAGCTCTTCAGTCAGTTGACAAAGTGAATTGGTAAAAGCCTGTACTCTAAGCCCAGGTGAAACTTGGTGGAGTGGTTTAAGCTGCTTTCGTTCCTTTACATCTCTGGAGAGCTTCTTCCTAAAATAATATTTCAATCTTATGCCACACCTCTGAGTTGACATGCTACTTCTAGCTCTGGAAATGAAAGTACTAATATACTGTGAGGGACCACAGAGTGGGCTCAGGCCTGTGCAGTAGCATAGGACAGAATTTAATCCTAATAATAAATAATAAACCTGAAGATTAAGGAACATATTAAGTTCTTCTAACTTTGTCATCTCTGTAGAAGTGGCAACGAGGGCTCTGAAGACTGGTGGTGATAGGATCAAGTTAGGTGGGCTCAAATAATATTTTAAGGGTGTTGGATAGGACTTTCCTCATGAGCTAACCCACAATTATGCCTTTCTTATGCCATCTTCAACACTGAGTGAGGATCTAGGCTTTCTGGTGGTAGAAGGCAGCAGTGGCCATGATCCCAGAGCACAGTGGGCAGGTTGCCGTGCCTGGTTAGACAAGATGTGAAAGTTCTGCCATGTCCTCACTGCCCTTCTGAAACATTCCTCCTCTCCTTCAATCCCACTTCAATCATCCAACTGCCTGAGATCTTTGCTCTTGGGATCCTACCCTGTCCTTTCACTGGATCTCCTCCTTCTTCCTTACAACAGTAGACCACCTCAGTTCACCCATTTATATGTCCAGGGCCCCTCTTCTCTACTGTGGCCATCTCAGCAATGCCCGCCTGTTGGCAAAGACCTGCCAGGTGAGTAAAGGTGGGCAGCTGCAACTGAGCAATCTCAGGGAGCCAAAAGGATTAATTGCACAGCATCAAAGGATGAGGAGCTAATATAAAACTCTCACACACTTCAAGCTGCAGCGTGCTTTTTGCTCACAACACATTTCTTTCCAGACTCTTACATACGTGGCTGTTGTGTTTTGGACTCTTTTGGCCAAGGACTCCGTCTGACTGGGATCTCAAACCTTAGCGTGGACAGTAATGTTTTCTACAACATTTCAGGCCATGGGCTTCTACTGGGTAAGTGAAGCAGGAAAATAAATATCCTAGATCTAACAGCAATGTGTGCTGCTTACCATTTGCAAGAAAATGCCTTCAGAGGAAACAATGGCAGGTCCTTAACTGCACCCTGAGAACTTTAATCACATCTTCCACGTTTTCTAGTATCAGTGAATCCACATTCCACATGCACGATTCCACATGCAACTCCTAGAACTATTTCCATTTGACCATATACTTCCTGTTTCTTCAGGTCAGCCTTCGTTTGATCTGGATCCTTTTTTTTCCGTGTACAAGTGGAAGATATTTTTTAGGGGATTGATTTATCTGTCTTTGGAAGAGCACCATTATGCAATATTTAAGACCCCAGTTCAGCGAGGGATTTAAGGGCATACTTACCTTTAACTTCAGTCATTTGACATGGAAGATAATGGAGCGAAAGCATATGTTAAAAGTTAAGCAGAGGATTTAGCACTTAAATAAATTGGAGCTTGGAGCAACAAAAATGTTAAACAACAAAATATTTCTCCTAACTAACCATCAGGAGGCTGACTTGCAGCATCTTCTGCTGGGATCTCATGTTGCCTGAATACCTAAAGATATAGCTTGATTTTTGTTTTCCATCGGAGGTGGGATAAAAATGACCAATTTTAAGAGAAACGGGGTGGGGGAAGAAAAGGCGTCAGTCCTGATCCTGCAGTTCCACACACAGAGCGAGTCCCTAAATTAGGTCCTGTACATAAATATAATGAGAAGTGATGGATGACGATTTAAAGAGGAGAGCTATAAAGAGGAGACCTATAAAAGGAGAGCGATTGTACACGTCTTTCAGACAAAGAGAGGCGGCTCAGAGAGATGCAACGACTTGCCCAAGGTGATGCCACAGAGTCCTTGTAGCTGTGGGGAAGCAGAACAAGATCTCCAACCTACCAGCACGCTTTGGCTCACTTCTGCTAAGACATGTGTCAGAGTCAAAGGACTCTGGGCTGAGATGAACATTTCTGCCAAAGTCTCAGCCTGAATATACCTTATCCCCAAGATCTCTTTAATGGCTTCACTGTCAGCAGCTCCAGAGGGTCTGATGGATGAATTTATATATCATTTTGTTGCCTGTGAAGGAATATTTATTATAGCTGGCTATTTGCAGCTCCAGAATTGGACTCCCTCAGTGATTTCATCTAAAACCCTTATTTTCAGGGGGTTTGCAAGGCAGTCATAAAAAGTCGCTCTGGGCTTAAAACTAATTGACACACCAGGTCTCAGCTTGGAAGCCAAGTCCTTTTATGCCACCTCAAAAACCTATATGGCTGTCAAAAGGTCTGCTTTAGGACCCCGATCATGCTCTGGTAGGGGCATTGTTTGTAGTAAATACAGCCTGGAAAGGAAATATTTCCAGAATAGATCTTGTTTCAAAAATGGAGAAAGGCTCAAAAGACTGAGAGGAAGGCTAAAAAATAATTACTGGCATCCCCAAACCAAAGGACGTAAGTTTTCCCTGTGAAGTGGCTTACATTTGGGGTAGTAATGATTGGGGAAGGGATCTGTATTTGGAATAGAACTTGAGCAGGTATAGTTGAAGATAATAGTCTATGTTTGAGAATCAAAACTAAATAGATTTAATTTGCTCCTGATGTGGGCCAAACAGAGATGATCTACTTTGTGTTCTGCTTCCAAAACACCAGAGCAGGGGGACATATGCCAATGTGTCGTTATTTGGATTTGACTTGTATGGGGCTGTCCACTTTTTGCCATTGGGTGGAACATTTCTTTATGGTGTAGGTTAAAAATATTATTTTTTTTCTTCGTACTTCAATACTGTTACTAGATCCAGGGCACTCCATGACTCTGAGTTGTGTGATCAATTGGTTGATTGATTTTTCTTTTTCCTTCTCATACTTCATTGCTTAGAGGGGCAAACCCCCCCACTTTTCTGCAGTTGCACCAGGTGTTTTTAAGACTATTTAGAAATTTTCGTACATGTAAGTAGGGCAGTGGATGGAGACACAGGAGACAGACAGGACTTTGAATTCTTGTACTTGCCAGAAGCATGCCTGGGTGTGCACTTACCCACTTTGAATCTCCCTTCTTCCAACTGTAAACGTACTTTATAATATTACCTTTATTCGTTTTCTCCATAACCTTGTGGTACAGTATGGCTAGTGTTATATTCATAAATAACACCTAGTAAAGAGTCTTGTGCATATTGCATTGCAGAATCATGGTCTCTATTGCCTCTTTGTAGAATATTTATTGTAGTATTCCTTTCCCTGATTGTTTTTATATTATTAGAGTGTAAGGTCTTTGTGGCAGAAACTGTTTTTTATCATATATGGTCAGACCTTGCTTGTGGCCTCCTGACATTTCTGAAGAGTATAGCCCTTCCTTTTCCATGCTGTGCACCACTGTGTTGAGCAGTCATGGCAGTCTTTGACCATCTCATAGCCATCTTCTGCCATGCATTAAACACAGGTTTCTAAGTGCTTTTCAAACAGTGATTTACCCAGGGATAGTTAGCAGGGACAGCTAATTCCCAAGTGGGCCATGGCAGCAAACAGGCAGGGCAAAACTCAGCAAGTTCTGTGACTTACATAATAGAGGGTTTCCAGCTATACTTATATTTGTGTTTCTTTTTTCTTTTTTTTCTTTTGTTCTTCTTTCTTTCTTTTTGTATTTTGTTCTCTTTCCTTTTTCATTTTCCTTTTTCCTTTTCTTTTTTTTCCTTTTTCTTTTCTTTTTTTTTTTCTTTTTTTAAAGGAGAGGGACTGGAAGAGGGGAACAGAGTCAGTAACAACATAGTGATTGGCCTTTCTGGAACAGACGGTTTATCAAACACTGAGACACTGTCACCAGCAGGGATCTATGTCAGGGCTCCTGCCAACCACATCAAGGTAAGCAGTTCAGGTATAAAATGTAACATTTCCTTTCTAATCAAAGATATCAGAAAGATATGGAGCTTCATTTATCTGGGAGATCATATGCACAACATTTGCCTCTTGACAGAGCTGTCAGAAACTGTACTTGTGCTGGGATACTAAAACAAGTTCATATTCAAAATAAATTATATTCATGGGCAAATTTACTGTTAGTGAAAATTTTACTGGACTTGAGTGGGATGAAATATTGAAATGAGAACCTTCATCCTGTGATACTTTAAAAAGTTGTTTTATTTTCTAATACTTATGGATTCAAAAAAACTGGGAAAAAAAATTTAAGCTCAGCTTCTCTAGAATGTTTTCCCACTTTTGTCATTATAAAAAAAAAGTCTCAATTTTAATGGACTGATGAAAAACACTCTAGAATTCAGCAATATCAAGTGCATCTCTGTCTGGATTTAAAATGATAACCTATGTACAGTCCAAGATTTGCATTCCAGGGTGAGAAGGAGAATGCTTTCACTGCCCTATGAAAATAACATTGACTTTAAAAGAAACCAAGCTTCTCTATTCTAAATAGTGATAAAATGTTGAACTCTTAAAAAGCTATCAGACTAACAACCCTCACATCAAAAAGTTGACCTCAGTAAAAAATCTTTATATTCACTAATTCTCTGATGCTTTGTCTTAGTTCATACATTTTTTTGTCTTATTCAAGTCACTTTTCAGAATAAAGAGTTACTTTTAAGTGCTTCATGGGAAAAAAAAAAAATCCAACGATTTCAAATAATTTTTTCCTTCACAACTATTTTAAGTCTGGAATTTCATTGACACTGACCTTCCTTACCAGAGTTTCAGTTGTGACAAATGCACGTATTCAGAAAAAAAAAATAAACCCTGACCTGTTCTATTGCTAACCCACAGAAACCCAACCAATTATTAAATGTATGTGAAGACCTAATGGCCCCTGGGGCTTCTGTTCCAAGAGGAAAAAATTACACCTAAATTTGAAGGTGAAAAAGAGACCAACACATTTCCTATGTTAGTATGAAGACAACAATACACAGGAAGAAGGAGAGGACTTTTCTGCAATTCCCTCAAGGGCGTATTTATCATTTTTAAAACCATCAAATATGGTTAAAACATCCAACAACTAGGCAGAATCACATGAATTTCAGCTCCACTAAACACAGAGTTTTGTACTATCGTGCACTGACTTACCCTGGAGCTGTCTACTCGATTGCCAGTGGCTCAGCTTTTCAAAAGGTTTGCTGCAATTATCTCTATGGGTCCGTGTGAACTGACTGTGGTTGGTTTTCAGCACATTTGTTTAGATGTCTCGGTTGACGTGTCTTCGTCGCTATGCCCAAAGCTGCGTCTGTGGCAGTGTACCCGAACATCAGGGTTAAGTCTGCACTCCAGAGATGTGCTACTCAAGGCAGAATAGCAGATGGCCCTTGAAGGGTTGCTGATAAACCTCATTGTCGGCAGTCTCTTGGAGCAGGCTATTTGAGGCGTTGCAGCAGCAAAAGGAAAATATTAAGAAGTTGCCTAGCTTAAAATTGTTATTAGCTGCAGTTACTCTTCTACAGTACCAAGCAGTGCTCAGCAGAAGACACGAAAGGACATCGATATTAAAGAGAAAAAATCACAGTTTTTCTAAGCAAAATGCCTGTATCTTGTGAACTTTTTCTTAGTACAATAATAAGCAGTAAATGCAAGGGATGTTGGTCCAGCACCATCATCATGATGTTAAGTTTCAGCACCTTTTATTTGAACAAATGGCTCAAGAACTGGATATTGCTTTTTAGGTATTTATAGTCTTAATTTAATGGGGAGCTTTGAAGAGTGTAATGGGAAAGACTCATCACTCCGCTGTCTGATTTCCAGGCCATGACATGGAGTAGAAATTTACCCCTCTAGATTTTAATATTAGGTCCTTGTTGGTTTTTGTGTTTGTTTGCATTTTTGTGTTTAAATTGCCATCTTTCAGTTATTGGTTTTAAATTCACAGGCTGCAATCTTTAAGGCAAGGATTACAGCTAAGATAGACAGAGAGCTCTAGGTCCAGACCGTGTTATATCTTCTGTGCACGATGGGTTAACCTTTCTGCAGTGAGTCCTGCAATAATATTTTCATAACTACTCAATTTACTTGAGAGCCTAAATTTGCATCGGTGACTGAAGAGCTTAAATTTCCTTGAAAATCAGTGGTGTCCTAAATGGTGTTGAAATTGAGACACAGCAGTCACTCAAACCTGAACCTACAAAGACATTCGGAGACCCAATTCCCACTGGTTTCCATTTGACTTAAGCTTTTAAGTGCATTTGTGAATCGGGGTGTTAGGTGGAATTTTATACCCATACAGCATAAATGCAAAATGGTTATTACAAGGTTAGGTTTGGGGGTTTTTTAATAAAATATGGAAGCCCTGGTTAACACTTTTTAGTGTCATAAGACAATTTCATTAGCAGGCTGGTTTCTTGCCTTTTAAATGCTATCAGTATGAGGAACTGAAGATGCACCTCTGATATTGGCTCTTTTGTTGCTGAAATGGACACCCTATGTCCCTGATTTAATTTTTGCGTTCATCAAAAAAAAAAAAAAAAAATTCTTTTATCTTCTTCTCTTGTTTCTCTTGGGTCCAGTGGGTCTTGGACCTTTTGTAGTAACTTCCTATTCATAAACATTCAATGCTCTTAAATCCCAGAGCCAGCATGCAATGCTCATGCATAACAACATACAAGCCGGGTTTAAGAAATTCAACAAGCATCCTCCCTTTCCTTTCTTGCCATGATGTTGAGGACTATGAACCTGCTTAAATGAATGAATGGGGTGGAGATCAGCCTGTGTTTCCATGTCAGAGGATTGACAGACGGTCATTCTGCTGATAAATGGATTTGTTTCCCAATATCACCCAACCCAACCATTCTCCACAGTACCAAAGAAGTGAGGCTGAATCTCTTTGGGATCGATTGTTTCCCACCATTTCATTCCTACCAAGATCTTTTCTAAAACCTTCTGCAAGTGAGCGTATGTTGAAGTGAGCCCGTTGGGACTGCATCCTGCCAGGTTCTGAAACTGGGGGAGTGGTGCTGGGCACACTTGGCAGAGCTTTAATGTCATCTTTAAGGTCAACAGTTTGATCCCCGACTATCTAAAAGAAAGTCATGAAATATTTACATTAGCAGTGTTGTACGGTTAAGAGACACTTAAAACGTCAGCCACTTTATTTTACTGACTTGCAATGCATACCTCCAGGTATTTGGCATGCTCAGGGAGATAATTTCTCTCTGGAATTTTGGTTGCATGGACATTCGTAATATACTGACTTCCACAAAGAATTGATTTCCACACAAAATTCCCTGCTTGCCTAAAACCCCTGCCCTCCAGCCACTGGCTGGCTGAATAAATATGCAGGTTTTTTTTCCTTATGAATCATCTGTAGAATGCACGATTGGAGTCGCAAGCAAAAGATCCTGGAAATAATGTGACTGGACTGCAGAAGTATTTTGTTAAAGGAAAATGGTCTGTGGCTGCACTTTCAGAAAAAGCAGCAGTTTTACCAGGGGACAGAGAAAGCAGTGCTTTGGGTATCGATACTTCTTTGTTGCTTGACAGGTGTCAGAGATCACGACTGCAGGGAACACAGTTGGATGGGTCAGAAGAAAGTAATTGGTACATAGAGGCTTTCACCTCTAGGTCACCAGGCTTGGCTTCGATTTGGACCATCAGGGACCAAAAGTCATTAGTGTTTTAATGCTGTCCGGTGACCTATGAATGGTAGTAGTGGGTGTCAGTCCCAGTCTTAGAGAACAAGCTCTTCTTATAGCTCATCTTAGACTGCCCTTAGAGAACTAGATACCTCCAGAGAGCAATTAATCTTATCTAAAGATAGACCAGAATAATTGCCCTGTAGACATGCCTATACCTTATTTTTTCCTGGAAAGGGAGAGTAGGTTTGCCAGCCTGGACTTCAGCATCAATTTTTCACACACCTAAGGTAGGTGAAAGGGATCATGCCCAGGTGCGTACATGAAAACATCGCTGTATAGACACCATCCAAAGCCATCTTGGTTTGGCTGCTGTCCAAATGAAGCAGGTAAGAGCAGGTTTTTTCCCTAGTAGAAAAGCTAATAACCCACTGTATATAACCTACATGACCCGCTTGCTACAGACTTGCTACCAAACTCCTAATTTTGAGGCCAGGCAGATATTATGTTCACTTTTTTCCCCACCTCTTGCAATAATAACAGTTGGACTTGATGATCTT
>VYZM01010208.1:0-38217 GCA_013398915.1 Dromas ardeola
TTCAACCCTGCACACTCTGGCAGGATTCTTGTAGTCTTCCCGATTTATCTTCTTATCTATGCTGTTCTCTCCTTATAGTGTTAGCTCTAACAAATAGCTTAATAAATTATATGTTAGAGAGTCTGAGTGCCTTTCTTATTGGTATCGTAACAGACCAGCATCTCCTGCTGCAATACAGCAGAACCCTGCTATGTCCCTTGTGATGCCAATCACACTTGTATAGCTCTGCATCTATGTTGGCATACAGAAAGAATAGAATCAACCTACCATAAGTATGATTATTCTTTTTATTTAACACACTGAGGTTCTTGAAGACAGAACTTGTAAGAATATCTTCCTGGTATTTTTTTTTTGTTTGGTTGGTTGGTTTTTTTTGTTTTGTTTTGTTTTGTTGTTTTTTTTTTTTATTTTGTTTTGTGTTTTTTTTAATATCAGATAGCACTTCATTGAAAAATACTCTGTCACTGTAGAAAAGTGATAACAACAACGAGACTACACGTCACGTATGTTTTATTAAAGACCCACACCTTTCTTCATCACTTGTTATTCAGCTAGTCAGAAAAAACCTACAGCCTAAAACAAGCGTAAATGAAAACTCATAGGAAGTTTATGTTTATTTGTGAATAGTTCCAGGTCCAACTGACTCTTAATTTGAGCTTTTTTGACAGAAATAAGGCTTGGAGGTCTGCAGGAAAGCTGGTCTTACAGCATGCAATTGTGAAATAGTACTTTTCCCCCACTTCTCAGTTTAAAACTTTTCTTGGCAGTGGGGTCTAAATAAAGGATTATAGAATAATTATCTCTTGACATGCATGAGGGTGACAGATCAGGTTTTTGTTGTTGGAAAATATGCCATACAATTTATTTCTACACAGCAGCACAGCCTTCTTTCAGGTGCAGTTCAGGGAATAAAAATGGAAAATATCTACCTTTAGTATATTGAAGCCTGTTCCAGCACATTTTCACTACTACTTTCTGTTATTAAAATTAATCTCCAGTATGTAGTAAGAATAGTTTATGAAGAGGTTTTTCACAAATTATTTTCTCTCCCTGCTGATTTGCTATAGACAGAGTAACACAGAATATGCAAAAGAATATTTCACAAGGGTTTCTGAAGGTATGAGGAGAGATTTATCATCCATATAGTATTGCAATTGTAATGTTTTGCCTCAGTGGGATTGCCTGTCCCCCAGCACTGTATTTCTCAGATCAAGAATGAGTAACTGAATCAAGCCCTGCATCTTTATTCCAAGAAAATGAAAGGGTCAGAATTTCAAAGACTGAACAGTTGCTCTGTGAAATTCTGAAGGTCCCAGCAGCAATTAAGAGCCTCATTCTCCAGGTTTTGATGGGATTTTGATACCTAAGCTTTTTGACAAATCCCACAAGGCACCTACATAATCTTTGCTTAGGTGTCTGAAACTGTTCATATATGCAAATAAAGAAACACCAGATCACCCTGACAGTAGAATGTTTAATGACACAGAACTGGAGGAATTAATTTACAAAATGCTACATATGATTTTTACTTGCAGAAGAGTCGAGAACATTATCACAGAACTGCAAATAGAAAGAGAACACACTAAACAAAGTTCTTGAAAACCAACATATGGTATTGGCAGTGCTACGGCATCAAAAAGGCCCAGTAAAGATTATTTGATCAAAAAGCTACACACCCTTTCTCCTGCAAACATGTGGAGCTGTTGAGGTTTTAAAAATACCCGCATGGTGCACTTGAGTGAATGGGATACAGCCACATTTGTAGAAAATTCCTTTTTTTGAATGTACGGGTGACTTACCTATTTTCCTATGTGCACGTGGACATACTCAGACTGCACAGCTTATCGGATGCCCAGCAAACCTGTGTAGTTATGAACTGTGGATTTGCAGTGAGCAATTTTATGTGTTATGCTTTAATCACTTTGAAATTTGTGTTTGCAAGAAGGATATTCATTATATTTTTTTAAAGGGACAGACATCATGTCAACTTTTTTTTTATTGTAATTGGTTACTAAGCAATTACAGAAACAATATTTTGGTTCAGCATGATATTAATCTTAAGTAAGAATTGTGAAAATAAAAACGTAAGAAAAAAACAATGCCTGAAGCATTCTCTAAATGTTACAGAACACATTCTTGTCATTGGTCAGACCCTAAATACTGGTCTGAAATTTCAGTCACCATTGAAAAATGTAAAATGGAACCAATTCTGCTAATTACGGACTTTCTTCCTTTTATATCACTTAGCAATGCAGGTTGGTGGCTAGTAAATTTTCCAGAGTAACAACATTCTTACTTCTTTTGAACAAAATGAAAGTTAGACATCCAGGAACTTTGGGAATATGTTATTGGATTTCATTACTGGTAAATACATTTAGGTGTCTGAATACTTTAGAGTATCTGCCTAAGAGTTTTGACTTTTTTTCCATTAATTTTTGGTTGACAGTAACATGGCAAAGAAAAGTACTAAAGACATATTTCACCAGTTTGAAAAGATGAAGTTTTTATTTTCCAAAGCTCATGTGTCTTAATTTACCCGTACAGAAATACAAAATGGAGAACTTGCCTTTTAATAAACAGCTATATTGACTGCATATACTTATACCTCCAAGAAAATGAAAATAACATATATGACACTGCCTTAGGAGAAGAAAAGGCCTTTCAAACTTCGAGTAATCCACCCTAAACAAAAAGACGGTGCTTCAATTATTCTGAAGAGAGCTCTGGTGAAAGTGATGGCTTTTCACCCCTCAGCTTTCTGGTGAAGCTCTGGGACACTGAAACTGTTGAAAGTGACAACTTTCAGTCAATTTGGTGGGATAAGCATGGAAAGTATGGACTGATTTATGAAGAAATGTTCAAGAAGAAAGTGCTTGGAAGGAGAGAACCTCTGAGAATTTTTGAAATTGGGTGTATGAAAAGTTTCACTTGTCACCTCCACCTTTATGGATTCACCAGAAAGTGATGGGATTTTCCAAGACCTGACTCGCTAGAAGAAGCAGCAGCCAGGGAGGAATGTCAAAATCTCTACATGCAAAATAACTTTCAAAATACTCTAGTGGGATAGATTTCTGCTCCAATGAAATAAGCCTTTGCAATATAGGAGATGAGCATGGTAGTAAATTGTTCTGATCGTCATTTGTTTCTCAGCTCATGTTCAGTAGTTTTGGAGGTAGTTGTGTGTTTTTTTGACTAGTAGAAATGCCAAAAAAATATAGGTTGGTTATTTCCACTTACTTTCAACCCATAAATCAAAGATCACATCATGATTTATTTTGGTCTTTGCTATCCATCTTGCTACGTACGTGCCATTTTCTTGTGGTATCTGCTGAATGGTGAGAAGGTACGAGTCAGCATCATATGATTACCTATAAACTCATTCCACACTGAAGGTGTTTGGGTTTTTTAATCAGTTTGTATTCCTTTGAAAATTCCACACATCATTGCTCCCAATTGGTGAAACCACAAGGTTGGTTACTTCCTGACAGAACTGTATCATAAAATTTTCTTCAGCCTAAACTTCAGGTTGGGAATGCCCTGATAGTCCTTTCTTTCATATCCATGTTTGTCAATTGCAATTAAAATTCTTATCTGTCATATCTTTGTGGTTTTCAGTCTTGAGGTGGTGGTAACTCTCATAACACAAATTTTAGGAGAGATTATCTCCACCTGCTACTAAAGTGCCAAAGAAGCTTTGAGGTTAAAAAGAGAACACTGGCAGCCCTTTCACTGGACCTGCATTTGAATGAACATGACCTGAGAAGAATCCCCAATGCCCAGCCTGCATAGGGAACTGCTTTTAAGGAGGAGAATGATCTATTCACAGCAGCTCCAGAGGAGAACACACAGACATCTGCACCCAGGTTCCAACTTGCCAAGAGAAACGCTAACGTGATCATCCAAGTCAGAAGTGCCTTTACAACTTCACACTCAGCTCATCCAATATTTTCAGACCCTGCTGTAGCAATTGGTGGGGAGAAGTTAAATCCTCTGTTGCCCCCTTGCCCCATCTCTCTTACCACAGCACAGCAGCCACGGCCCAGCTGGCATCCAGGGTGCTGCTCCTGCAGCATCTATTACTTCGTCAGATCATGCTACACCCACCATGCCAAAGAGTCCCTTTGCACCAGGGCTGGGACTTCCCATCTTTCCAGCCATGCATCCAGCTTCAGCAGCTATGCAACCTGCCTGGGCAAGCCTATCTGACTTGGGTAAGCTGTGGCTTGCAACGCTTATGCTGTCAGCAGCCTCTCATCTTTTCACGCCAAGGCCACCTCACTAACCAAATGCCACCCCATTAGCCAAATGCCAACATACCATCACTGTCCTGCTTGCACCTGCAGTCCAAATAGCAGACTTGCAAGTGATGGCCTTGGACCCCAACCCAGGGTATGCTAGATACCTCCAATAGCTGTTTCAGAAGTTGCACAGACCAAGGAAATAATGTCTTGTAAGCGTTCAAATAAGCTATCTTACTAAAATGTCTTTGCCAGCTCTCCTGTCCTGCTTCTACAATAGAATTGTACTTAGGCCCTAAGAGTAGAGAACAGCAGCAGAACAAAATCAGGAGAGAGTGGGGTCATTCCTTTTCAATGAAAAGAAGGTATGTGCTTGCTAAGAGGAAAACAGAAATGGAAAAGGATTCATAATGCACAGTTTTGGGTCAAGTGTCTGGAAAAGGTCCCTCTGATTCCAGAGTCCTTGGCTGATGAGAGATCTTTCAAATCAAATACCAAACATCGAAATATTTCCTGCTTTTTCCTAAGGTAATCAAGAGTGATACTGTTAAGGTCAGTAAGGGGATTAGGTTCCAACTGATTTGAGAGGGGAATCCAACTATCAGTTTTGGTGGTTCTGATCTGTTTGGAAATGATAGGTAGAGGTGAAATAAGAGTTTCACCTAGAAATAAATAGCACTATAGTATTATTTCTCTGTTTCATGAGAAACCAGCTCAAGATCACTGTGTCAGTTGTATACACTGCAATCTCTAATTTTTCTTCACAGTGGTGGGCCAGTCAGCTCCTTAGTTTTCTTGTAGTAATCAATGCTTTTTTTTTTATACCCTCTAAAGCACAAAAAAAATTGAAAACAGAACATAAAGCAAAATAAGAAGTAGTCTTTCTTGGTACCTAGTTCTGTGAGAACACATCTTCAAAATCAAGCTATTGTCCATGTCAATTTTTGGTAGAAAACAGTTTCAGGATACAGCTGACAAATTTTTCACATCTCAGTCCGGAATGCCACGCAGTTGGCTTCTGCACCAGATTGTACCATTGGTGCGTACATATATTTTGTTGTTATCAGCCATGAAGAATCCAAGTTTTTGGGTGTGCTCCCTAGACACGATATTTTTGCAAGTAATGTCTGCACCAATGACTTACTGCATTAGGTCATTGGACAGAAAAAAGGGTGAGAGGTTACCCTAGAGCTGGAGGTAATGCCATGTGCTGGAACTCCTGAATTTAGACCCCACATAATATAGTGACTGGTAGCCTCCAAAAGGAAGGAAAAAAAAAAAAAAAAAAGAAATTATAAAAGAAATAACCACTCTATAGCTGGTTTTAAAATTAATGTTTTCTTTTTGAAGAGGGAACAATTTTTAATTGATTTTAACAAGCACAACAAACAAAATTTTCAAAAAATTTCACATGTGTTACACACTTTTCCTTTGCTGGATTTCCAGGTGCTGTGCATTTGCCACAGCGTGAAGGAAAGTGGAGTGGCCATCTGACACACCATATAAGGATTTTGGCTCTAAACTTTGAGCATAATTGTTGGATCAATTTTCTATTTGTAATACCAGCTTACTGAAAAGCATGGTGATCTTTCTCTTAAAAGACCTGTGCCCTTTGTTACACCAAAGAGACTTTATAGTTATGAGTTCTGACTCATATTTTACATCAACAACCTTGAAAGAGCACCACAATAAAGCAGACAGAGGTTTTGGCTTATTCTTGTCGGGTTTTTTTTATGTCACAATGCAGGCCACAGTTTCACGGCAGCCAAAGGTAATGTGTCATTTTTAGCCTCATGTTCCTGAAAGCACCAGTGCTTGTATGGCCCTTCCCTGACCTATTTTAGCACAAAAATTCAACAGGAAACTATTTGCTTTTTTTGGCAGGTTTGTTTTCTGACAGAGCACTGCTGAGTGAATAGTTAGACAAGTGCTAGAGCCAGCAGAGGGAAGGTGGCAAGAATTCAACACATGGACTAAGGGAAAAGGCTGGAGTACAACCACCAGCTGCCACATTAGCTTAAATTATGAATGGCTTATTCCCTTGGTATACTTCTGATTGAAAACTGTGGTTTACTCCACCTTAGACCAGCATCAAGCACGGCACTACCTAAATCAGGAGAGGAAAGGCCAAATGCTCCAATTGTCTACTTGGCAGCAGAAGTACCAATTATCTGGGTTTTTTCCTTTTGGGTGTGCTGATTGCTCAGAAAGAGACTGAAGAACATTCAGGTTGGTTGCTCCTGTAATGTTTGCACACAGTTCTTCAGAGAATAATTTATGTGGTACAGATCATTAACTAAAATTAATAATTCATACGGAATGGGTGAGCTCAAGATGTCATGTTACTTTGTCAGTTCTAGGACTGGATGCTATAAGCACAACACATCAGCACAGCATGAAGAGCAAACCTGTCAATTTTTACAATCAAAAATATAATATAAAATTCATTGTAAGTGTATCTTCAAGCAGCCAAGCTTAACAAATTCTTTTTACGAGTATTTATGCAGTTAGATCTCAAGCATTTAAATATTTCATAGCTAGTGAACACAAAAGGGTTATGAATATAGTTAAATTGAGCTTTACTTTTGAACTAGAGGAAAGTTTACAGAAAACATACCATGGTCAATACACTGTGGTACTCCATTGCTACTGAAAGAAATAAGCTGGAAAGTCAAAATATTGATTATTTAGTATCAAAAAATATATTCTTCTGCAGGAGTATGAATAGATGAAGAGTGTGGGATGGTAATGGAAATACCTACCTGCTGCTTCTCCAAATACATGCCTGGAAAAGATTAAGTGGTTGTTTCTGCTGGGTAAATTTGTTAAAAGAAATATTATATATGAACTAAGCACAAAGAGGCTAGTTAGCCTAACCAGATCTAACACAACAAATCTCTGTAACAACTTGAAAAAGAAGGTTTCTCTTTTGGATAGAATCTTTTCTCTACAATGAATGTTCTTAACAGATAGCTAATTTTTCAAACTTAAGCAGTGTCACATCAGTTTGGATAACCTGCAAACAATAAAGTACCAATTTGACAAATTTGGGTGACTCGGTACTTTTGAGGGTTTATGAGCCTATATACAAGCAAGAGTGCAAACTGCCCTTTCCAGCCAGAACATTATCTACCTTTATGCCCTGCCTTTCAAAATACATTTACAATTCATTTGTACCTCTCAGAAAACAAATTGTGTTTACAAAATTCAAAGAATCTCCTCAGCAGAACCATGAAAGTGTTTTCCAAATCAGAAAGATAATATGATTTCAGTGTTCTTTAGTGTAGGTTTTTGTTCTGAACAAAATGTTTTAGCAGCTTAAGGTATTAAGGTATTCCTTACTATGTCAAAATCACTCTCCAGAACAAAATTCAGATTTTCTTTAGTGCTTATTTTTCTGTAGCATACTAAATATATTCAACTGCTACTGTTGCAGTAAAAACAAATGAGAAAGCATCAGCTGCTACAGCAACTACAGATCACTTAAAAAGAATATCTGTGCATGTCTTGTACCTGTTATCTTGAGCTAGATAAGAAGTTAGACAGGACCTCCTTTGTTTAGCCCAGTGTTTTAAAGATTGCAAGGGCAATATCTTAGCAGAATATTTTCTTAGCTCTTTACAACTTAGTATAGCTAAATTTGACTCTGCAACTTTAATGCCATACAACCTCATGTGCAAGTATTGCAAATTTATTTCTTTAACATTCCTTGATTCTACTCACTTACATTGTTCTTGGAAATTTTTACGAGTCTGTTAATTTGAATGAGGTCACCAGACATAGACAGACACTCTCTATCCTCTCCTTGATGTTCATTTTGTGCTGGGTATTGTAGATGTACAGCCTTTCTTTCTTAGAAGAGTAAAAAAAAAGCCCCCACATTGTTTGGATTGTTGCATCTGATGTTGTATTGGGTTTGTGTGGCAAGGTTTTGGTAGCAGGGTGGCTACAGGGGTGGCTTCTGTGAGCAGCTGCTAGAAGCTTCCCCCATGTCTAGTAGAGCCAATGCCAGACAGCTCCAAGACAGACCTGCCGCTGGCCAAGGCCAAGCCAATCAACAACAGCGGTACTGCCTCTTGAGTAACATATTTAAGATAGGGGAAATAAGTGTTGTGCCACTACAGCCGAAGAGAGGAGTGATAATATGTGAAAGCAACAACCCTGCAGACACCAAGGCCAGCGAAGAACAAGGGGGAGGAGGTGCTCCAGGTACCAGAGCAGAGATTCCCCTGCAGCCCATGGTGAAGACCATGGTGAGGCAGGTTGTCCCTCTGCAGCCCATGGAGGTTAACAGTGGAGCAGATATCTACATGAGTCTGTGAAGGACCCATACCAGAGCAGGTGGATGCACCTGAAGGAGGCTGTGACCCTGTGGGAAGCCTGCACTGGAGCAGGCTCCTGGCAGGACCAGTGGCCCCATGGAGAGAGAAGCCCACGCTGGAGTAGGTTTCCTGGCAGGACTTGTGACCCCATGGGGACCCACGCTGGAGCAGTCTGTTCCTGAATGACTGCACCCCATGGAAAGGACCCACGCTGGGGCAGTTTGCAAAGAACTGTCTCCCGTGGGAAGGACCCTATGGGGTAGCAGGGGAAGAGCGTGATGGGTCATCCCCCTGAGGAGGAAGGAGCGGCAGGGACAACTTGTGATGAACTGACTATAACCCCCATACACCTGCGCTGCTGCCAGGGAGAAGGCAGAGAAACTTCAGGAGTGAAGCTGAGCTCAGGAAGAAGGGAGGGGTGGGGGGAAGGTGTTTTTAAGTTTTGATTTTATTTCTCATATGAAACTCGTTTCCCCCAAGTCAGGTCTCTTTTGACCGTGACAGTAATTGCTGAGTCATCTCCCTGTCCTTATGTCAACCCATGAGCCTTTCATCCCATTTTCTCTCCCCTGTCCAGCTGAGAAGGGGACTGATAGAGTGGCTTTGGTGGTCATCTGACATCCAGCCAGGGTCAACTTGCCACAGATATAGTGAGCTATATAGTATCTGTAACCTTAAACTATTTTGACATGTTGGAATGACTAAACACTGATTCCATCACGAAATTCTAGAGATCATTTTAGGGGCAGAAACTCTGAAGATTCAAAATTTTAATATAAAATATATTTTTCACACCTCTGATTCACTAATGAACAGGAAAAACAGTACAGTAGCCGATGAGGGATGTGTTTAGAATTAATATAACAGAATGAGAATATTTTTTAAAACTTTTTTTTCATTTGGAAAACAATTTTGTCAAAAGCAAATGCAATAGGAAAATACAAAAGTTAATAAACGTGACGCTGGCAAATGTCAAGTTTCTGAGATTTCTGTTATATGAGCATGAGATCTTAAGGGCCAACAATATGGTCATTACGTTACACATCAAGTTCTTGCTTGATCAGTCTCTTTTACCCTAGAGAACCTTGATGATCAAATTATTAGTTATTTTGCAGTATGTCTCTTTCTGAATTTCCTTTGAAAGTCCTCAGTTCTACCTTGGTATAAACAGGGAAATATATTTTTCAATTTCAGCATTTCAAAGCCAGTAGAATATATTTTATGACTAAGCCTAATAAGAGACATCAAGAACAGTGTATAACATTTCAGCACATTTTTCTTCTTATGGTATGTTGATTACTTGAGTTTTCCAATTTTACAAGTCCTTCTGCTTGTCCTCTGTAAGGCTGATTACCTAATTGGAATAGTTCGGTTCTCTGTTGTTCAGCTATTGCATGTTTTTTTCCCCAAAATCTGTGTAACATTTTTTGCCAGGCTGCTCTTCTGAACTTGATGGTCGGGGAGATGTCTCCCACTAGAGTAGAAGATAACCCCTTGTAATGGACTTTCCAGTTACTGCAGCTATCTGCATGGTAGGATGCTGTCAAGCACACTGAGGATGTTTCCCAGGGGTCCAACGGTTGCTCTCCAAGGCCTGAGGGGTCATCTGAAAGCCCAGATTTAACCCTATCCTCAAATGTAGCAGTGTTGGTGGAAGAGGCAGCAGAGGCAATGTCTGGCAGTGGGAATGACCAGTCCAAAGATTCAGACCTAGGCAATATTTAGAAGATAAATTCATCTAACAAATTTATATATTTGTTAATTTAGATCAGATATCATTATGTGAATCTTATGAAATCTTATCTTGTTTGGGGTGTAAAACAATTTTTTCGTCATTTACACCAGATCTTTGAACCTTGTGATTATGCCTAGTTGCGTCTTGTAGCTGTCTGCATGCCCAAATCTTTACATTTTCCTGCCATTAATTTAAACAATATGAATGCTGGGAATTTTTTAGACTGGGTAGGTAGTGTTCTGCAAAGGAAAAGAGAACTGTTTTTATCAGATTTTCCACCTGGCTATCGTTAATGTAAAAGCTGTTGGGGTTGGGTACACAGATCCCTATAGTATATCCTTCGTTCCAAAATTATAGACAAAAAGCAGTGCTGTCTAATTGATCTAAATAATCTCTGTTTTGCTTTGAGTCATGCAACACTTAGAACGCTGAGGGATCTGCGAGATAAAAAACTGCTAAGAAGAGCAAAAGAGCTACATGACAAACTGGTGTGGCCTGTGCACAGAAAGGCCATGCTGAATGACATCCCCTTGTTTGAGGGTTTGCTACATGTTAATGTATGCATCATGACTTGAATAGATTGGATCGATGGGCTAATGCTAACAGTATGAGCTTCAACAAGGCCACGTGCCAGGTCCTGCACTTGGGCCACAACAACCCCATGCATCGCTACGGGAAGTGTGGCTGGCAAGCAGCCTGGCAGAAAAGGACCTGGGGGTTCTCACTGACAAACAGCTGAATATGAGCCAGCAGTGAGCCCAGGTGGCCAAGAAAGCCAATGGCATCCTGGCTTGTATTAGAAATAGTGTGACCAGCAGAAGTAGGGAGGTGGTTGTCCCCCTGTACTCAGCACTGGTGAGGCCACACCTTGAGTATCGTGTCCAGTTTTGGGCACCCCAATACACGAGAGATATCGAGGTGCTGGAGCGAGTGCAGAGGAGGGCAACGAAGCTGGTGAAGGGCCTGGAGAATAAATCTTATGAAGAGCGATTGAGGGAGCTGGGACTGTTTAGTTTGAGGAAGAGGAGGCTGAGGGGAGACCTCATCACTCTCTATAACTGCTTGAAAGGACATTGCAGAGAGGTTGGTGCTGGTCTCTTCTCACAGGTCATTAGCGATAGAACAAGACGGAATGTCTTCAAGCTGCAACAGGGTAGGTTTTGACTGCACTTTCGGAAAAAATTCTTCACAGAAGGAGTGGTCAGACACTGGAATAGGCTGCCCAGGGAGGTGGTGGAGTCACCATCCCTGAATGTGTTTAAGAGTCGTTTAGATGTGGTGTTGGGGGATATGGTGTAAGGGAGAACTTTGTAGAGTGGGGTTAATGGTTGGACTTGATGATCCCAAGGGTCTTTTCCAACCTGAGTGATTCTATGATTCTATGATCATCCTTCTGTCTGAGGGGAAAAATGGTTGGAGAGGGTCAAGTTAAACAGCAGCCTTAGATATCCCAAGACCTGCTTCCTCCTTTTACACAATCAACATTAATATGGTGCTGAGGATGTCAGGAAGGTATTTGAGATGAGAAACATTTGTGAGCTTTGTCATGCATTGTATAACTACAGCCAAAGCTGTAAGTATTACTGCTGTCTCTACTTGTCTTGTGACTGTACAGTTAACTTGGGGATAACGATAAGGTGCCCCAGCTGGAGGATGCTGTGGAATTGTGGGGAGTGTTTATGGAGGCACAAAGTCCTGGCTATTAAAAACCAAATTGATTGGCTATTATTTTCTATAAGAAGTGCAAGTCCTAAGTAGATTAACATCATGAAAGTAAAGGATAGAAGTGTGCCATAAGAAAAGGAAGAGGCACGGTCAGATTCACCTCTTGGGAGTAGACTGGACCAGATGATCTACTGTCATGTTTTTGGCTGGGATGGAGTTGACTTTCTTGCTGGCAAGTGCTGTGGTTTGGATTTAGGATGAGAATAATGTTGATAATGTACTAATGTTTTTAGTTGTTGCTAATCAGTCAGGGTCTTTTCTGCTCCTCATACTGTCCTGCCAGCAAGCAGGCTGGGAATGCACAAAAAGTTGGGAGGAGACACAGCCAGGACCCCAGCTGACCAAAGGAATATTCCATGCCATATGATGTCACATTCAGTATAGAAAGCTGGGGGAAGAGGAAGGAAGGGGATGACATTCAGAGTTATGGTGTTTGTTTTCCCAAGTAAACATTACACCTGATGGAGCCCTGCGTTCCTGGAGATGGCTGAACACCTGCCTGCCGATGGGAAGTGGTGAATGAATTTCTTTTGCTTTGCTTGCATGTGCAACTTTTGCTTTACTTATTAAACTGTCTTTACCTCAACCCATGAGTTTTCCTTATTTTTCCGATTCTTCTCCCCATCTCATTGGGCAAGGGGAGAAGTGAGTGAGCAGTCCTAATTGCTGGATGGAGTTAAACCATGACATCTACCCTACCTATAAACACTTGCACCGGTACAAGAGAAGAGATGAGTAATAGTGAAGATGACTTGTTGAGAAAAATTATGACAGGTGAATGTCATCTGCAGAGCAAGAAGTTTGATGAATACATAAGAACTAGTAGATGTCTTTAGTTGATTTTTTTATACTCCTGATTCTACTTCATGTGGAAAAAGAAAGCAATGTTAGGTGAAAGTATCATAGCATGGATCCAAGACTGACTGTAAAATAAGTCTGTGTAATTGTCTGTCAAATGGAAGAGAAATATAACATGGCACTCCGGGAAGTCTGTATTAAGTTTGACAACATACTCAAGTAGTATGCTTACTTGAGTGACAGAAAGATGTTACGAATCCAGAATACACAAACAGTACAGTGAAGAACAGAATTGAGTTCCCACTGGAAAATGATCCTGAGCAACTGAAGAAATAATCTGAAAAAAATAAGATTAAATTTAACAGAAGCAATCATAAAATACTACTCTAAGCAGGAATTAGCTTTTAAGGAATTTTTTAAATCAGATGAGGGTAGTCTACGGGAAGGCAATGTAGATGACCAGAAGTCTAGAAAGCAAAATCAAAGTGGAAGGTTTGAAAGAATTGCGGTAGTTTAGCTGTGAGAAAATAATATGACATCATTACTTATTCACTAAAAGAGTGCTATAAATAGAAAAGGAATAATCTGGTGTCCATATCCATTTCTACTAACTTTTGAAAGAGATATGTCATGAAGTTTAAAAAGGCAGACTACTTAGCTACGATAAACTGAAACATACACATTAAGAGTGTTTTTTTGATTCTGGACAGGAAAAACATGATAAAACTACTGGCCTGGAAGTAAGACTTTCTGGGTCAAGTTTCCTGGTTGTAGGTGACTTTAACCAAGTCATTTTGGCCTAACTTCACATGAATTGAGGTCCTGAATTGGGCAACTTTGGACCATTTACTCCAAAATCAAGATGTTCTTCTTCATGCAGATGCTACCTAAATTCATACGTGTCTGAACATCCCTTGAGAGTTTCATTTTCCCAGGTCTAATTAATTTTCACATCTATTTCTCATACTAGTGTTGATGGACTGTACCACATCTGGGAAACTTGCTCTAAGTGTTCTTCCTCCTCTTCCAAATGTGTTTTATTCAGGGGACTGACATGATCTTAGCAGGTCATTATATACTACTAAGATGGGTATCTTAATTCAAGGTTGTGCTATAATGCAGCAAAACTCCTTTGTGAATCTAGCCTTTTCTGCTGTGGTTTCTTCTATACGACAGTGTAAAGCCATTCCCCACAGTCACTGGGAAATAAATAAATAAATAGGATTTTATGGTGTTCAGATGTTATAAAACAAGAGTAAAATTTTTATCAAAAATAGTGTAGAAGTTTCAATAGCAAGGGTTTCTAAGAATATCCCATGCAGGGGGAGGATAAAGAAATGACAGGGTCTATGAAGTAATTAGTGCTTGGCATGATGTGGAACTCTGCTAAATCTGAGAGGCTCCTGCAGTTCTTTGAGTCTTCATGAGCAGCCACTGACTCCCTGCCAGGCAAAATTTGCAGGTCCAGGTAGTTTTCTGTGATGACTTCCCGTCCTACTTTGTTAGAGTGCTGACTGATTTGTCACTCTAACCTGGTGTTTGGAAGAAGCGGGTGTAGTGAATATATCCTGAATGTGCCAGGGACAGTATATTGTAGTAAGGAATAAAAGAAGGTGTCACCTTTCAGACCTGTGGAACCTGTAAGTCAATAGACAGCTCTCAGTAACCGAAACAACTCTGAGTATGTGATTGAAATCACAAATCACAGAATCACAGAACGGTAGGGGTTGAAAGGGACCTTCAGAGATCATCTAATCCAACCCCCCTGCCAGAGCAGGTTCACCTAGAGCAGGTTGGACAGAAATGCGTTCAGGCGGGTTTTGAATGTCTCCAGAGAAGGAAACTCCACAACCTCCCTGGGCAGCCTGTTCCAGTGCTCTGCCACCCTCAAAGTAGGGCAGTTTTTCCTCATGTTGAGATGGAAGTTCCTGTGTTCCAATTTGTGCCCATTGCCCCTTGTTCTGTCACTGGGCACCACTGAGAAGAGTCTGGCCCCATCCTCTTGACACCCACCCTTCAGATATTTATAAGCATCAATGAGATCCCCTCTCAGTCTTCTCCAGGCTAAATAGTCCCAGGTCACTCAGCCCTTCCTCATAAGAGAGGTGCTCCATTCCTTTAATAGTATATTTAATAATACCTGTCCTTTGATTTTCCAAACGCAAACCCTTATTTTTCAGAACAGTTCTGTAAAAAAAAGGCATGCTCTAAATGCATAATATCTCCTTGGGGCAGGGGGAAGACACCTTAATATCGTTCAGTTATTTATTAACAATCAACTTTTAAGTTGATCAAAGTTAATCAAAGAAATAGTTGTGAGTATGTTTGAATAATTTCATCCAAAATACAAGTATAAAATCTTCAAGCCTTAATCTTCTTGCTACAAGAAATGAAAGAAGTGTCAAAAATAAAAAGCTGTTTGGAGAAAAATCAAATAAAAAATTTAATCTTTAAAATTTATATTGCATTTTCCAAAGACAAATTGAATACATACTTGTGGCAAAGAACAATATACTTACATTTTAATGCAATGGACTGTAAAGATATATGTCTTTATATGACTGTTTGGTAGAAGAAATCCAAGTGAAATTTGTATTTATAAATATGAACATTCATATATATTTATATATAATGCATTGCTTTGATGTGTTCTATAGTGTAAATATTAAAATTTCTGAAGTCAAACAGAGAAAGAGTATGCGTAGTTATTATATACAGAATATGCACATTAACTCAACAGTCTGATTGACTTCAATTATAAAAATGCATGACATCTTCAGTATTGCTGAGATTTCTAACACTTTTTTGTACTCTATAGTAAAATCCTCCTGTTTTCTTCATAAAAAAAAATCTTTCAAGTCCCTGCACTGTAGAAGAATGTTATATTAAAGTCTGAGTACAGAGCTCTCATTCAGTACAGAAAACTCAAGAAAAAATCAGGTGTTTCCTCAGTCTAAGCAATCAAACCCCTTTCAGCAAGGAGAAAGTGGTAGTTGTTAAATCTGGGGAGAGAAAAGCCACATTTAAATGAGCGAGAATATGATGCATAGCTCCTTATCCTGTTAGTTTAAGCTTCCCTGACACGCTGGCTACATTTATTTATATCTGTTGTGGTGGATGGTGGCAGACTCAGGTTTAACTACAAATTAATCTGCTTTAAATAGCAAAATACAACAAATAACAGAAAATATCCATGAATATTCATTCAAAAAGAAATGTCAACTTGACTGTTTTTAATGGCCCTTCCGAACCTGTTCCCATGTACCCTTCAACACTTTACATGTAGTGGCACAAAACTATGTTACAGTATGTGCTATTATTTGCTGTGATGCTAAGGACAGCAATAGGGCATGGGCTGCATGAAGATGCAAGATCTTTCTTGTAGGGAAACTGATTCACTTGGGAGAAACACAAATTTTTATATATACAGGACACAAGCAAGCCTATTTTTTTCCAAATATATTTACAGATTTATTAAAATATCTGGTGTCTTTCTAAAACCTTTGTTTCTATAAGACTTTGTATCTGATGTCTGAAATTTAGGTGATATGTTAATCATAACATTTTAAATTCATAATTTATATTTAGTCTATGTGCAGTAAGGTGCTGGCAATCCAAAAGGTGCTAAATGCCCTCCATTCTCCTTGTAGTCGCACTGAGTTATCATGTTTGTTAACTTCCCATAGATGAACAGCTTTCCTCACAAGTGGGACTTAGGTGTTCTCCCAACTGTGATCCCAAGGTGATCAACAATTCACTAGAGAGCTGGACACACAAAATATATTTCATATAAGCATTTATGTTAAGCAGAAAAAAAAATACTAAACCAATAAGTAGGAAAGGCTGAAGATAAATATAGACCTTACACCAACAATTAAGTGGTGCGTGTCTCAACCTGCAAACTGCCTTCTGCATTTAAACAGAAATCAGATCAATTCTTCCTTTTAGCCCCTCAAGGAAACGAAACAGGTACAGAATGCTGCCCAACAACCCAATGGATAAAACATCTATATTGACATATTCCTCTGGTTTGAAAACAGAAAATTTTTCAAAAAAATATGTCTAACTATTGAGCATTTCATATATTGTAATGGTAATAATATTGAGTATTGCCTTCATTTTGTGTAGAATAACAAGTATCAAAACTTATTTTCCAGGTAAAATCTTTCAGGAAAGACAGTGGGAGAAACACGTAATAAATAAAAACCCAAGGTACAAATTAGTCTTTGCAGCAGCTGAACTTAATTTCTCTACTAAATCAATAGAGTGTCTGGGATAGAGCCAGAGCGAGTGAGGAAAAGCAAATTGCAAAAGGAAATCAAATGGAAAAAAAAGCTAATTACATATAAGTTCTTAAATCAGTATTTTTTTTAAAAAACAACGAAACAAGTAATAATTATGCATTATGAAAACTGCATCACTTTTGAACAACAAAACAAGTAATAATGTGTAGTCTGAGAACTGCATCACTGCTGAACTAACTAAGAAGCTAGTTCTGCACTGCACGGTTGAGAGGGCCTGGACTCTATGAAGTGCATGTCATTCCCTCTGTTGGGCTGGCTTCACAAATGGGTCTGAAGTTTAGACTACTAGCCAAAATGCTCTCTCAGCTACTGGAATTCACAGTTCAGGAACGGCTTAGCAGGAATGAGGACAATAAAAGCCAGGAAGCTCAAAAGTGAGTTTCCTAAGCTTGCTATAGGAAACGTGAAGTTTGTGCCTCAAACTTCACTTTTCCATCTTGGCCAAAAATGTTTTGTTTTGTGGGTTTTTTGGGTTTTCTTTTGGTTTTTGTTTTTGTTTTTGGTTTGGTTTTGTTTTTTTTTTTTTCCAAAACAGATCTGTCCTTTTCTAAAAAAGTTTTTATGGACAGAATTTGAGTTACAGTCTTCCCAGTGTACTGCTCCTTTGTTTTCTGGACCATGTGATGAGCAGGTCTATTAAATTAGCCCCTGGGTGGCTGGCCTGACTGAGTCCCTCTAGCACCCACTCATGACAGGCATTGAGACATGCCTTTCTGACATTGCCAGTGCTGCAAATGAGAAAAGCAGAAATATAAGGTCCTTTGGAACTTTTGTGGTCTAAGTGTAATTTAGATATTCTCCAGGTTAGGCAGATGAGTCATATACTAAAATCACCTTTGAAAATCTGCTGTGAACCCTGTCTCTCTGTCTAGTATGGTGGTGGGATCTTAGTCTATATTTCTGACATTAGGTTGTCTAATCACTTTTACAACTGCCCTGTTTCTAGTCCTAGCATTCCCCCTATTATTCTCACTTTGCTACTCCTTCTCACTCTGCCCTGTATGCTTCCTCGTGCTGATCTCTTGATTTTGGATGCATCTGACTGTCCTGAATATTGTCCATTTTTACGTCATATATCAAAGATTCACTTTTGTTAATCAGCTTCCAAATCTGGTGCCAGCTATTTCTCCAAATTTGCCTCCTTCTGAATCTTATTCATTTACTTGTTTTTTATTTAACTTTTTTGTTTCTGTTTCACTTACATAAATCTGTTTATCTCTTCCTTCTCAGGTTTTCTTTAGTGCTTGCTTCACACTGAGTATCTTTATGAAACAATGAAGTATGTATTAAAATCATAACTAGAAGGAATGAAAACATAAAAAGAATTAAATTAATCCTGTGCTGATTGTATTGATAGACCTATTGAGAAAACCTTTATGAAAAAATATTTCAAATGCAAATATACAGCAGTGATACAGTTAACTGCAGTTTGATTTTTTTTAAAAAAACTGCAAATCCAGCTGACCAGAATGAGGGTGATTTTTCAACATCACTGTGTCTGTGATAGTGGCAAGAGCCGCTATTTATTAAAGTACCTCTCATTTTGAAAAATGGGTAAAGCGGAATGTAGATGGAGAGAGTGGTTGATTTATGCTCCATCAAATGCCCTGCGTTTTGCTATGTCTCTAAGCATTGCTAAGAAAAGAATCTGTGCTTTTTCTCCATCAGGTTTTAACAGACGGAGAAGTTCCAAGAAATGTGTAAATGACCATGGAAAATAGGTGAGACCACGCATTAGCCACATCTTCATTGATTTCCAGACTGAAGATAATAGCAGAATTTTTTTTATGTACAGTATTATCACAGTAAATATCAATACTGAAATGATACCTAAAATCAAGGAAGTATATTATCATGCAGTTAGCAGTAATAATCCGCTATCCAATGGCATGAATAAAAATATTCTCCAGAACCATAAACTACCTTGGAATTATCGTTGGTTTTACTTACTAGAGGGTAATGTTTAAAATAAACAAATCTGTATTTTGTGGGTTGTTGTTTTTATAGACGTAAATGGGTCTTGATGATGGGAACAAATTGGATGTTTGTATGAAACTGAAATGAATGTTACAGTTGGCAACTCTCAAAGATGTGCTCTGCGATGATGGGAACAGCAGGGTCCCTGAGGACTTAGGTCTAGGAACCCAGCTGCAGCACACTTCAGAGAGGCTTCAGGATTGCTCTGAATTATACCTCACTGGCAAAGGTCTTTGTCTACAATCTGCATTTAGGGCACAGTGCACAGTATCCACAACATCTCTTGCTCTGTCCCCACCGTGCAGACTAGCAGTACTGGTACAGAGCAAGCCAGTTCCTTGAGCGTCTTTGGCACTCAGCTGAATGACAAAGAGATTATGGTGGTAGGGTTTGTTTTACCCCAGAAAACGGGGTTGTGCTGGGGTAATATTTTGTCATCAGGACCTTTTGCAGCTACTGTGCAAAACCTGAGGCTTTTGTTAGGGGAAGCCACAACCCCAGGGACTGAAAAATGAGTACAGAAAAGCAAATCTTTCCTGTGGCCTCCATACAAATGCTGTTATGGAGAGCAGCACAGAGAATTCATAATCAGTTCAGTATTTTCTCCGTAAATCTACAGACAGCCTGAAACAAGAGGTCTGAAGAGAAATTACACACCCTATCCTCTAAATGGAGTGTTAAGGGGAAAATAAAAATTACAATGCAATGCCAGCCTTAATGATATAGTTGGTGAGTATTCTAGTCAAACTGTCCACCTAAGATATTTATATTACAACCCAAAAGCTCTCTGACATCATCTCTGTTATGGCCCATCTCTCCCTTACACAGCCATTAAAGCCTGCAGATCTGCGGTCCTTATCAGTGCAGCTTTGTTTTACCAGTCCAGAAACCTCCAGCATACAAAAGAATGGAAGTGTGGTGATGGCTTAAGATAAACTGAATTTAATCTCCAAGAAAATAACACAGGAGACACTCACTGATTAAATACATAAGAAAATGAAAAATGCAATCGATTTCTGCTTTACTGTGCATTAAATTGTCCCAGTCTCTCCAGTCTGCCACAGCATGCAGCAGAATTTAGTTCTGAGGCTTCACGAAATATAAGACACAAGTATGATCTGGAGAACTGAACAAAATACTGAGGCTTTGTATTAATAATGATGACTTTCAAAAGGTAACACTAGAAGAGACAAGAAAACTTCTGGCATAGCAAATACAATGAGCCAATTAAGGTGTTTAGATCCAATACTCATGTTTAATTCTGAAAGCTCATGGTTTCTTCCTGAAATTAGGTAACAGTCTGTCCCTTTATTTGGCAGAGATAAAAGTTTAATTGGTAAATCCAGCCTTGTTTCCAAGATAACTTGTCACTCATAGCCATGTATTAACCCTATTACTAAAATTAATCTAAATACTAAAATGCTTTTTCCCCATTATTTCATAAAAATATACTATAGCTTATCACAATTTCAGTGACTGGTGGTACGCTGAATGTCCCCACATTCCTTTTCTCAGATCAAACGTTTTTTTTTCTGATGGGTTTCTATCAGTCTTCCAGTTGCCAACTTTTCCTACTTAAGAGGACCATCATTCCTTACCAAAGACTGACATTTTGCATTGGAGAATGGAGGCATTTGCAGTGCAAAAATTATTAGCAAATGTTTAATATATCTTTCTTTATTTTGGCTAGTTTCAGCATCTATCATCTCTTTTCTTATCTTGATTTTCTATTTTTATTACCATACCTGTCTATAGCAGTTACTGTCTTTAATTCTTAAAGTTTATAACATCCACTGAGATTAATTTACATAAATTTATTTGACCTTTAAGTGACTGCATGTCTCCAGTGATCATTGCCAGCAGACTCTGATGCTGAACTGGGGCTGCACGCTGTAATTAATCCTACTATACTGTTCTTTCATTGGTATTTTTATTCTCTCCTCTTTCTTAATAAAAATGTATATATACCTAATGTTTGCCTAACTTTTACGAACTATTTTAATTTCTCCGGGTTTAGTTCTTAGCCCTTACTAGTCCTGTTTGGATTTCTTTTTTCTTTTATTTGTGTCCAGCAACATGGTTTAAATGGGCCTTGTGGAAGGATTCACTGAGGAGAAAATGTAGAATGCATGTAGCTATGCATACAAAGTAAGTTTAGAGCCTGTATGGGTAAATACAGAAAGTTTATTCATCAGAAATGAACAAAAAAGGATGACAAGGCCCAGTGTGATCGACAAGGATTGGCATAGTAAGAGGGAAAAATAAAAATGAGAAAAATAGCAAGCTGGGAGTGGGCACAGACATCAAGAATTTTGAAGGCAATCAGATGATTTAGTGCATTGCAAGGAAGAAGGTGTTTCTAGCCAAGGGATTCAAAGAGCACATAATAGAGCTGATTGAAAGTCCAGCTGGGTGGAGACATGTCTCTGCTGCATTTAGCTATGCAGGTCTGGATGCCATCAGGCTGCATCCCACTCCATAGCAGGACATGACTTAAACTGTGTCTAACCTGTGAGGGAGGTGTTCTTCATGGCTGTATCTATTTGTTCGCAAATTAAAGCATCAGAGAGAATATGAGAGAAACTGAAAAGGAATAATACATGTTAAAGTGGTATAAAGTAGGGTTTCTGGAATCCTTGAGATAGTGGAAAGGCAAAATAATAAATGCCTTCACCAAGTATTTCTGGTAGAGTGAAGAGAGAGCTGAATGGAGCAGCATAACTGCACTGCATAACATGGCATGGCATCTAAAATAGTTGTTTTCAGCAAGACACTTGTTCTCCAGTCATTGTTCTAGCTTCTCTAATGCCACCTCTGGTATTTTTGTATTTCTTTGACAGATTTTATCAGTAAAGTATCCTGTCCCTAACAGTGGTCAGCAGTTTAGGAAAAACTGCATGAAACATAAGTACAGAATATTTTTTTTCTATGTATGTCTTTCCAGTACTCATCATGTATCAGGAGCTCCTGACCGAGACTACAAAGTGCACCTTTACGATTATGTTTCATAGTTAATGAAAGGCAAATTCTCCATGACTTTTTCTAACATTTTGGAACTTATTAATATTTTGGGTGTTTAAAATACGCTGCAGTAATGAGGCCTACAATTTAATTATTTTATTTTATTATTTATTTTATTATTTAACTATTTCTAGATATTCTGAAGAAGAAAACCAGATCTGAATGTTGCTTGTAGGTGAAAGCTGAGTGAAAGTAAGTCAAGTATTGAAACCCTTTCAATTCTCCCTCATGCAAGGTCATACAATCATTGACAGTCCAAAAGTGACTAAGAATGGAGGAAGAACTAGACTACAGATACCTGAATACTGGCAGGAAGAGAAATGATCGAATAATGTAATATTTGGGATAACAATGTGACTTTGCTGCCTTTAGCAATCAGGCAAGAAGTCGTATGCAATATGGAATAGTTTAGTACTTCTAAACAGTTCTGAACATTATTTTTTTTCTGTGCTGTAGTGACTAGAGAATGTTTACACTTATGATAAAATTTGTGTATTTCTGATCTTCTTTGAATTACATTAAATTAAGCTTGCTTTAAGAATTGATTTGTTAAAGTGGCCTCTGAGCATCATAGATTGCGTGTCTGTATCTTAGTGATTTAATATAAGAATCAAGCATAAGAGTAAACTCTAATAATAAGCTACATAGTAAGATACTAAAGTAATTAGTGACACTTTAAATCTGGTAACATACCCAAAGTAAGAGACCATGGAGAACCATCTCAAATTAAAGTATTGGACAGCAACCAATATTACTATATCAAACCTTCATTTTTGAAACTTCAGATAATTGAAATTCTAGATATAATTTTAAAGGAGTGTTTGTAATAGTGAAACATTACGGTCATAATTAATTCTTTCAGCATATATTGCTTTGTCAAATTTAGAGATTACAAGCATTAAGCTTTGAAAAGGATAGTACTGTTTATTTGTGTAATGCTTTTGATATGATTAGCTATCCCCTTTTGTCAATAAAACCAAGCTTTAGTTCTTTTTTCTGCTGAGTGATTTTAGTTCTTTTTATAAAGAAGGTAGATGATGTCTATCAAACTGATGTGCTAAAGAAAATTATGTTATTTGCAGTCCCTGTTAATGATCTTTTTATGATCAGCATAACCATGAAAATCCATATGTCTGCAGAAGACAGTGCTTTTTAATGACACTCAGCAACACAGAATGCGACAATTACGAAGTGTTTGCAATTGGTAAGATTTCATGCCAGAATGTTTTAAAGAGTGTATTTTAATATGATGGTTTTAAATGGAAATAAAACATTATTTTTTTGGACCAAATGAAAAGTGAGCACTTCATAATCTAGACTTTTTGATATTTTTCTTTTAAATAGCAGAAATGTATCCAGATTTTTTTTTAAATTAAAACCTGCAGAAATGTGACTGAACAACCTGCTATACTGTCAATTTTTTTTTTTTTTTTTTAACTTTGTCTGAATACAAGGATATCACGTGATCTGCGCAATCCCAGCAAACAGTTTAGTGGTAGCTGCAAAGCTTCTGTAACGGGCAATTGATATTGTACACTTCCTTACTGCCATTTATGAGGCACTTTTAACTTCCTGTTAGTGCCTGTTAGGTTTTAGTGCATCCTAAATTGAAAAGCAAATAAAAAAATCAGCTTATTAGAGGACCTTTCTAAAGTATTGGCATGAGAATTTCTAAATAATTCATGCATTTCCTTATTTTGGATCAGTTAGCTTAGAGCTTCTTTATTCAGAAATTTCAATACCAAATAGTAAAACAAAAACATTTTTAAAAACTATGTAATGTGTTTTGTATTCACTCCTCTGACTGCTACAATGTATAATTTGGGGGAAAAAGCAAAACTCTTAAGAGTCTTTAAATTGCAGAAAGCTAGATACAATAGCCATGACACAGAGAGTTTCCACCAGAAATCCTTTCCTGGACTTTGATTGATAAACAAAGATGCTACAATTTTAGAAAGATCTCCTCCACTGTTCCTCCACAAATAACACTAGCTTTGAGCAGAACCTCCCACAGATCATGCTAGCAAAGAAACATACGGATGTGCTATGACAAAGGGCAGTAAGAACACCCTATTTCAACCTCCCTCAAACTGCCATGGGCATCAACGACAAACAGTATTTTTATTATTTCTTCACTGTTTATTTATTTAACAAATTAATCTATGACCACTTATTTCGTGATGAACAATTCCCTCCCACCCATTCACCTGTGATTTCTCATTTACATGTCTGGGTTTTTGGTTCTTTCCTTTCTTAAAGCACTTACCAGAAAAACAAACTGAAATCACACAGCATACAAAGAAGATCTGTATTGCAGATGACATGGTGCCAGTCAGATTTCCCCATAAGATTCTTAGACTTTGCTGGTACAGGTATGCCATTCTGATTGCAGGCTCATGTCTGTGAAATATGCCTGCCTCTCAGCAGGCTGGTGGCCATGGGGATAAAAGGTATTTGGCCCCCCATAAAGACCTAATAATCTTTAGAAAAAAATTACTCTAGCAAAAGCTAAACAAAGTTTTGTACTTGAGAACACAGAATGCTTGGCAGCATTGCAGCCAGAGCTACTGTTGTAGTTACCTGATTAATTGCTACTTATTTAATAAAACACTAAAGGTAAGAGATTTTTTTTTTGTGCCTTTCTAATACGCTTCATGTTTGGGATTTATTTTACATTTGAATGTAGTTTTTGAAAGGATGCTAATAAAAAGATATTTTATGCTGCTAAATTTGACTGACATTTAAAGAGCTCTTCTTTATTTGGCACGTGCAATTCTTTAAGGTAATGCAGCAAGGAGCTCTCTGCCATAAAGAAAAACTTAAGTCTTGACTTTAAAAAAAACCCAAACCACCAAACAAGCTATTGTATAGCCAACACAAAGCACTGGATTCATTTTCAGAGGTGTTAGAATTTCATACACAAAAAAAAAAATTGTTGTATTTGAAGCACATTACAAATTTGGACTTTATTTACTCCATTCCACTTTCTTGTTTGTAGAGATAGCACCTGCATGGAAATAAGAGCAAGAGGAGAAACAGAAGTACGATAAAAAGATTAAGCAATTGCAGTATGTTCCTCCTTTTCAGCCTCTATTCTCCAAAGCTAGGGTCCACAGGGGTATGATCTTGCATTGAAGTGCCGGGAAGGCAAGAAGGAGGCTAACTTCACACCAGCAGCCTGCGTGGAGTATGCTTGCATTTAGACCACCAGGGATGTCACGGCAAATTACTCAGATCACAATCATTGCTTACAGAAACATGAACTCCTCAGAAACATAAAAAATACTCTCATTTTCTAGCCCATCACTCCTCCTTCACCCTTACTTTCATTTCAAATGTGGCCACACTTAGAGAGCAGATAGTAAGTGCACCTGAGAGGGTGTCCAGGAGACCCTCAGACAGCCCCAGGGATCACCTGGTAGAGAGGAGGCCACGCTCTACTTTCCCTGCATCATGGCCTTTGATATCTATCGCCTGCAATCCAAGTTAGTTACTTAGTCTGAAAACCTGTTTGTGTTGAACACAGACTCTGAATTGCTCACCTTACACAAATAAGGAGAGACTGATGGCGCTGTATGTAAGAAGAGCTGGTGAATACAAATGGTTGGCTATCCTGGTTCCTGTCTGTGTTGCCTGGGAAGAGCTGGTTTCCCTTTGCCTCACAGGGCCATGTTCAGAGAACATTTCAGGAAATGGTTTTGGCATTTTCCAGAGCAGAACAGAACTGCAACTTAGACCTACAATTTAATTTAGAGTAATTCACATAAAGCATATGACTTAACTAAACAAAAAAAAATAATATTTTTTGCACATCACCAGTTTATTTTCTCAGTCAAAATCCACTGGGGCATAAAATTTATTCCAAGACAGATATAAAAATTGTTTTACAGTCTTTCTGGGGAAGCCAATTATGTTCTTCTTTCAGCCTCCTGTACCAGATAAATACTTTGTTTATAATATCTCTGCAGGCACACACCAATAGCTCAGAAACAAAATTTTCACCTTGATTCTACAACCTATAAAAATTTAGCAAAGTACTAAAAGTCAAGCATGTCCTTAAGTACTTCAATGGACTGGACATGATGTGGTTTTTGAATAGAACTTCACTGAACAAATAGATTCATAATTAAGGTTCTCCTTTGCAAAGTAAGTATTGCCAAGTTTTAATTAACAAACAACAAATTTAACTATGCATTTACAACTATCAGTTAAAAAAAACAACTTATCTTTTTCTACATGCTTATGGAAGAAAATGAGGTATATTGGTTAAGTGAAAAAAGAACCCCAGTTGAGAATAAGACACTGACCTGAATTAATGCAAATACCAGTTTGTAATTTTTAACTATTAACAGAAATCTTACTATTTCTTTAGTTTTACTATGCACCAGAATAAGCTTTGAAATTGCTGGTTGTAACTACCTTTCACATCAGATACGTATAAAGTGAATCAACTTCCATTGTTTAACCAGGTATGTGAATCAATAACATATTCTATACAGTAAACAGGCACTGAGAATTACAAAACCTTTGAAATTTTGATTGGATGGGACTGATGGAGATCACTTAATCCAATCTCCCATTCAAAGGAGGATCACCGATACTAGATCAGGTCAGTTATGATTTTGTCTATCTGAGTCACGGAAATGTCGATGGATGGAGTTTTGCAAATTCCTGACACACCTGTTCCAGTTCTTATCCTTTGGGTACAACTGTATTTTCTAACATTCAATCTGAACTGTCCAAGCAGCAAACTGTCAGTGTTGCTATACCATCTTATTATACCATCCACTTCCAAATACTGTTTAACACCATTACCTTTGTAACTAACCTTCAAGTAGCTGTAGGTTGCTATTAGATTTTTCCCTTTGCCTTCTCTTTGCTAGACTAAACAAGCCAAGATCTCTCTTCCTCTCCTTGTAAATCAGGTGCTCTATGCTCTTAAATATTGTTAGTCCTGTGTTGGACTCATTCCAGCATCTTAAATGTTCTGTTTGAACTGGGGAGCCAAAACTGGACCAGCATGCCATCGGCAGTCCCATCACAGTCAGGCAGAATGGAATAACTACTTCCTCAATAATCTAGGCTATCCTCACGTACTCCTTGCTGAACTTCACAGTGTTGCTGTTGACCTAACCCTCAAGTTTATCAGTCTGTCCAGATTGAAACTCTGCTATTTGCATGTGTCAACCATGCTCCCATAATTCAGTACCATCCCCAAATTTGCTAAGAGCGTATTCTATCGCATTATGTATACCATTGATGATGATAACAGTATTTGCCCCAGCACTGACTCCTGACTCAGCTTGTTGCCAGCTGCCAATCACTTACTACTGTATTGGTCATTAACCTTTGAACGAGGTGCTACAGCCCATTTTTATCCCATCTGACAGTCTGCGCATCCAGGACATACTTCCAAATGAGGATGCTGTGAAAGACTGTGCCAACAACTCTGCTAAAATCAAGGAATATGACATCCATTGCTTTCTGCGCAGCTGTTTCATCAGTGATGGCAATCAAGTTGGTCAAGCATGATTTGCCCTTAACATACCTATGTTGACTGTTCATGATTACCTTCTTGTCTTTCACATGTTTGGAAATGGATTACCAGAAGACTTCCTCCATAATCCTTCTAGAAACTGAGAAGAGGCTAACTGGCCTATAGGCCCCATATCCTCCTTATTCACTTTTCCTAAAGATGGGTATAGGAATGGCTTTTTTCTATTTGTCAGGGACCTCCTGTGATTTCCTGATTTTTATTCAATGACAGATAATGACTGCACAGACACAACAGTTTACTCTGTCAGCACTCTCACCTGCATCCCACCTGGTCTGAATACATTTAACTTCCATAAAAGATCTGTTGTTCCCGAACTGTTAGCTGTGACTCTCCTTCCCAAACATTGGCAATATATGTAGAAATCAGGAGCAATGTTGTCTGCGAAGTCTTTCGCAAAAACGGCATTGGGCACTTCAGTGTTTTTTATGTTGTCCATCATAAATTGTCTCCATGTTCAAAACCAGATCAGTTTTCTCTGAACCACCTTTCATTATCAGTGTATTGTAGAATCCTCTTTACTTTCCTAGTCATTCAGTTGTCATTCCTGATTTTGTCCCCAGGTGTTTTTGGGATCCTCCTAAGCTGGCTGTCCATGTTTCCATTTCTTGCATGCTGCCTTTTTTGCATTTTAGTTAAGAAGTTCTTAATTCATCCAAGCAGGCTTTCTGTCAAAATTCCCAGTCTTCCTGCACAACACAGTTGTTTCTTCTTGAGCTTTCAGTAAATTCAGTCAATCTGATCTGAGCACTCTTCCTTTTAGGACAGCTTCCTAAAGGAAAGACTTTGCCTAACAATTTCCTAAGGAACCCAAAGTCTGCTCTGCTGAAGTCTAATTCCTAATTGCCTTCCTCTGAAACTGAAATTCAATCATCTTGTCATGGCAATCCAAGCTGCTTTTTATGGCTACTTTTGCCACCAACTCTTCCCTGTCTGTGTGAAGCAGGCCAGGCAAAGGATTACCTATTCTTTGCCCCTCTAGCATTTCCATTGGAAACTGCCACTAACACAGTTTAGGAACTTCCTGGATTGCTTGTGCAAAGCGTTATCCTGACAGATGTCTGGATAGTTAAATCTCCCACGAGAACAAAGACGATTAGCAGGGTTGAGTTAGTTGCTTCTCTGCTTCCTCCTACATGGTCTGTAACAGATCCCAACCACATTCTTGGCATCACGTCTCCCTCTAATGTTGATGCACAAAACCTAAGAAGACATGCCCTCAGTTTCAAACTGGAGTGATGTGAAGACACAGAGCTCCTTTACATACAGCATAATACTCTCTTCTTCCATCCCTGTCCTTCCTAAAAAGCAACCTGTTATTCGCTGTGAAAGCTGTGCATGTGTCATTGTGGCATGTAGAGCTGAGGGTGCAGTTGGGAACGCCCAGCACCAGCACCAGCCAGCGGTGAGGTGCTGAAGGAATCTGAAAATGCCAATCAAGATTGCATACCCTCTACCCAGTCGCTTGACTGAAGTTGTCTATCACAGGACAGACATCTGGAAGACACCTCAAGACACACTCTAGATGGAGAGAGATGTCACAGGTACGTGAGAAGGAACAGAGGGGACACACAGCCCTGCCCCAAGTCAATGCACTGCAGGGCTGGAACTGCCTCCCTGGCCTGCCCCAGCCTGCCCTGGCCCGTGCTGTCCCATAGGACAGGGAAGTCATATAATTAGTGGCACTGCATCTGTGACTGAAGTGTCCAAGTACACTTAGTCTCCACATTTCTCATTTGGCATTAAGTCACCATTGCCTGGACACAGTTAACAGCTCCTGTAGCCTGTTCCATTGATAAAGTAAACTTGCACTCTGCTCCTCAGCAGAAGGGAGAGGTTTTAAGGGCAGGAGAGGGAAGACAGAGGAAGGGAGGAACTGAAGGTTGGAAAAGAAGGTTTGATGGGATTTCCTTAGGGATTTCGTTTTGACTGGATACATTTGCTAGTGCCCATGGGTGCCCCCTATACACAAAAAACTTCTGTGACCACAGTTAGGAAAAAGGAGTCAAGCCAGAAGAAATGCAGACTGATAGCTGTATCCTTGAATATCTATTTTTTATTTTATCTTCCATTACAGTCATTGCCTCATGCTTTCATAGAAGATAAGCTTCATGATACATTTGAGAGACATTAAATATTCAGGAGTATTATGGACAGTCCTTTGCCAGAGAAGGAGAAATGTCTCACTGAGATAATGCTGGGCACTAAGATGAGCTACTCAGGACGAGTTCTTTTTTCATCTGGCCTGAATTTCACTCGCATGGGATTTCTTAAGTTCCACTGATCTGGTCCAGCAAAAAAAATAATGATTTCAGGAAAAATTAGTGTTAATGCTATTAAAGCATCCCAAAAAGGCAAGTGCTACCTTTATAACTTAAAATAAAACATCAATTTAGATTTCTTTAGAGCTGGTTGTGGGCTAGTTTTAACAGCTTTTCCTCTAAGGCTTTGCTCCACTTTTCTCCATAAGCTGAACCGTGAAGGTGGCAGGCCATTGCTGCCTAACAGCAGTTACCAGGCTTGTGAGGAGGAAACACAACCCATGCAGACCGTGTCATAACAAGCATTACAGCACCCAGGCAAGTCTGTACTCTCAATGCTCTTCTTTCTTACCCTTCTGCACCCCTTTTTCCCTCAGTCATGACCTGGCTCCGCTCACCCAGGATGTCAGTCAGGCACCTTGGATGAGGACATACAGGAGGCAGCTCTGCTCTTTGGAGGTCCCTTCTTTACCAATGCCACCCGTACTACCACCAGCGCCTTCCTCTTCAGAGCCTCTCAGACTTCGGGAGCAGGTTGCTCTTTCTTCACCTCTGTGGCTTATCTGACAGGGACAGGCACAAGGAACCTGCTCCCAGCACTCTGAGGCAATCAGAGAGGGGAAAAGGCAGAGCTGATAAACGAGGTATGCAATATGCACACCATGTTGAGGAAGGGAGAGTGAATGATGCATGGCGGTGAAGGAGAGGGACGACCAAAGACATAAGCATCATCACCATCTAGTCAGCTTTCCTGCAGACAAAAAAGACAACAGCAGTGGGGATTCCCTCTCATGCCTACCCAAAAAAGACTTGTCAAATCTGTATGTTAGCAAGTATTGATGGTGCATTGTATTGGGTTCTAGTAGGTTCCTGCTCGCTGAAGGGCTAAATTATTTTTTAGGATGCTATTTTTTTCCTTTTTTTGTGTTAGTCAAGGCGTTCATTAATAAATACAAACTTCTAATTATCTTTTAAAATTATATTTTAAAAATTGTAGCATCAATGATACACATAAACAGTCACAAGTTTCTCAGAGGCAGACATTCGTCTGACAAAAGAGGGATGCAAAATGGCAATTCTGACAGTGTGAAGTATGGTCTGAAAACAATTCTGCTATAGGCACCACTTACAGCCAATATTTTTTTCCATTGTCTCCATCTGTCGCGTTAAGAGGACTTTGGTTTCGATATTTGTCTGTCAGAGTCCCAGGACTTTCACTGATCTACTACCAGAGTCCCACCAAAGGACTTTCACTGAATCAGATTCACAAATAATCGAAATTAGTTATTTTATTGAGAGCGACAGTTACAGATTTGAGATTGCCATTGATAAATTCACTAACTACAATAGCGCTAATTAATTAAGGTTAATATTGCTAGCAAAAATAAGGATAGTACAACAACCCGGGGCAACATTCACCAGAGGGTGAAAGACGCAGCGCTTACCCAGAAAGGCGTCCCTGCCTGGGGTGGAGGAAGAGAACGCAGCCCGTCGACTGGTCCGTCAGGTATCAAGTTTCTTCTCTCCCAATTTAACAGTCATTTTCTCCATCCTTTTATCCCAAAAATTATGAGGTTTCCCTCCCCTAGGTGATGTGTAGTATGATTTGGGTGGAGAGACGAGTGCTATAGTCATACATGTTTAGCATGATTTCTAAAATCTTCATTAGCATATACAGGGGTGTCAACTTTAATATGCATTTCACAGGTAATGAGGCAAAGGTCAATTACCGAGCATAGTAGCCTCTCAAGGAAACAAAGAGCTACGCAAAGTCTCTGTTATCTTGATTTTACTGTCTCTGCTGACGAAAAGCAGGGCTGTCCTGGCTCCCCAAGACTACCCCGTTATTTATGTATCCTGTGATAGCCAGACAAGCCTTCACTCCCCTGGGTTGCACAAGAGATAGCAAAGCCAGTCTTAATTGCTCTTTGAGCACAGAGACTTCACCTCATTATCCAAATTCCACACCATCCACAGAGAAAACTTATGTAAGACGTTCTCTCACTTTCCTGATATATCTCTTCTGATACAAGAGTCTCTTACATAGTAAGAATTAGGCATTACATTATTCATTTAAATGTGGCACATAACTTTTAAAAGGTTGCAAGCTTTATTTTTTATCATGGACCAGTATTTTCCCTCAATGTTAAAAGATTACAAAGACATTACAGTTTTAAAGGTATTTTCAACCTTTCCGTGAAGCACTTTTTTTGGAATAAAATTGTACATAGGAGAGTGTATTTTGAATGTGTTCTTCTTTTTCCCCTTTTTGTGAGTACCCTGCTAAACTGCTTTAGGTGGAAAAGATGGCTGTTACGACTCTAAGAACCTAATTTAGCAATGTCATCTGTCGTCAGCCTCACTTTAAATTTTTCTGTAAGGAACCTGTATATAAAAGAGGGTGAGAAAATTCCCCAAAGCTACTCTTGAAACTTTCATATTGGAAAAGCTGTTAACGATAAAAAGGGTGGACATATAAAAGAAAACTCACCATAACAAATTACTTCCCATAACAAATTAGTATAGTATTAAAGCATTTAATCCCACAACTTAAGACTGATTTTTTTGTAGGTATTAGTTATGGCAATTATAGCTTCTCTTTTCTGCTGTAATATGATCATCTAGTGAAAGAACACAATGTAAATGTGCCAGACATTCTTCCTGGTTTACCTCCGTAAAACCCCTGATTTACAGTACATCTGAGTCTCAGTGCACTGTCTAGACAGGCCCTATTATGAAATTTTCTGCCCTCTTTAGGGCTCTATTTTCTGGCTGCGTCTTACTTAGATATGACACACTTCACACTTTCACTTTCTTTTGCTAAACTTCTGTTTCTCAACAAAATGTTACTGATTAAAAATTCTTTTTCTGTCTGCATTGTATTTCGTTGTTGACAGGTAACACCTCCAAATATTTAACAATAATAACAAATAAGTGTTATAAATAGACAAGCATTCTCCATGTTTTCTTTAAATAGAATTCAACTGTTACCTCCATATGGTCTGCTCTTCATTTCCCACTTTCACTGACCACGTCTTTGAAGACACAGAATAAGGAAAGACAAAAATTTATCTTAAAGTTCAGTTGTAAAGCTGTGCTCTTTGACATCCCGATTCACGGGTGTAGGCTGCATTTGAAAACATTTCTAACTCACTTTTACGTTGAAAATGTTAAGTATTAAACCAATGCCTTATCACTCTGGGAATGAACAGTTTCTGCACAATATGCTGTTAATTTCAGAGAATTAGAAGAAGTTTAGCTAAAAGGTAAAATTACTGAACAGAAAATTGGTTCTGTTTTACCTCAGATCAGGACAACCAACTATTCTTTTAACACCACCATCTGTTCTAGGATTACAGTAAAATTTGATAATGAACTCTACGTTGTGTATCTTCAAAGTACAGTTGTGTCTAATCTTACAAGATTTACTGTAAATTAGGTATATGCCTAACACTGACAATCTAAGCATTTGAGATTTAATTCACACTTCGTGAACAGTCTGGGCAGTTCTAAGCAGAAAATCATGGTATTGTTTAACAGCCTGACAGAGGAAATAAAATGTATTTCTGCAACTGATTGTATTTTTATTGTTTCTAAAAGAAGCCTTTTTTTGCGATGTTTACAACACAAGAAAAAATGCAGAGGTCTTATTTTTGGTTTGCTTTTTTCTTTTTCCAGTTCATGAAAATCATCTTTTGGGAGTGCACTAAAGCCCTAAACAGTATACTTCTCCACTGAGGTAACATATTGAATTCTTGATGCTTTTGGAAGGAAGAATGCATGCAAGCAAAACACAAAAGTTTCAGAAACAGGTAAACATGTAACTTTAAAATGTAAATAATGATGCAAGACAACAGAGTATTCATGCATGTGGAAATTATTAATACATTTCTGGCATCTAAAGCGACAGTCATAAATATAAATGTCTAAAACAGATACACTAGTTTTTTAAGAAGTAATTAAAGCGGTAAGCAATACTGTTTATTTGAAGCCCCAACCTCTTTTTCAACAGCAGACATCCTACGTGCTTTCTGCATCAGGAAAACAGCCACAGGCCACTCATCCTTTTAGAGAATATTCAGTGCTTCCAGGAAGGGACTGGACTACATGATACACGATACAAATCATGACCCCTTCTGGCTTTCATCTGTAGGCAAACAACTTAGGTTCTGCTGGAAGCTATTGGATCTAAAGATAGATAAATGTGAAAGTAATGAAAAAAAAAAAATACTGATCACTGGAATACTAGAAGACACTGATGTAGATGAAAACTTTCCAAAGAAACATTTGTTCAGACCAGTAATAAGAACTCATTTTAAAATCCTTAAGCCAATTTATTGTCGCTATAAACTACTGAATTTTTTATAGTTGTATATAAAACGATTTCTTCCTTGAAACAAATTAAAGTAGCTTGTCTACCTTCAGCAATTTGCCATTATACTAAAAGCAGGCTGTATCTGGCAACCCAATTTTACAAAAGCACCATAAAAGAGCAACATTTATTGCCAACACTTATTATTCTCCTGCTTACAATAAGAGAGCAAAATACAGAGTGCATAAAATGCTGTGATTCTATTAGCAAACATCACCCCAAACATTTTATTCCAAAAATAATTTAGACTTATGTGATATATTCCTAAGTATATGTTCATCATTTACAATAAAAAGAATAAGAGAGATATTTTTCTTTGCAGCATTCTTTTGTCCTTTTGCTTACTTCATGTTCTCGAGCACAGGAAATTGATCCCGGCACTACCAGAGCCTTTTGGTACTACAAGGACAAAAGGCACTAAACAAACACGAAAATATAATATTAAACACAATGAGATTCCTCAGTCCGTTCAAGGGATTTGGTCAAAAACTTACACAGAAATACAATCAGTTATTTTAATTATGACAAGCATTTTGTGCAGGAGTACCATGACAAGAACACCACAGAATTGTTTTACTTCAATGGTACCAGCTAGTCTCTGACTTTGTAATTGCACACATACAGGAAGAGCCATTCCACGTCTCCTCTGGGGTACGTCTGTGTGCACCACCAGAATACCATTCAAAACCTGGTTTTAGACAGTATTTTCTCAAACTTTGGAAAGATTCCTTACCTTCAGATTCCAGATACCACTCTTACATCCAGGAAATCATACTGTCTTTTTCACAAAGTTTTATTTAAATACAACAGCTTAATTAGTTTGGTCCAGAGCCAATGAAGATATTTAAAATAACAATTATGTAGACCGAAATAGTTCAGTTTTTAAAGGCACCTATGTAAAGAGGCACTCAGCTGCATTCTAAAAAGCAGTCAGGGACCAATCTCCAGCTGATCATACATAAATGTAAAATGCATCTCTTTTTCTTTTTTTAGAAAAGTTATGTATTTGGGTTTTTTACAAAATGGATCTGTAAATCCTTTGCAGAGTATATTCTTCTGCAACCCCTTGCCACAGTTTGCAGTTACTTAGTTTGCATATCAATGAGGGAAGAGTCATTAAAAGAAAAAGGACAGATTAATCTCTGGGCTTTTTATAACTGATTGCTCAAAAAGATTTCTGATCTATGCAAGAGCAAGTATAGATATATTTGGACAATGTTGTCCTCAGACAGCAGAAATAACAGTGATAGAATGTGGTCCGGAGACCTGTAGAATTGGATAGTGCTATTCAGGGTCCAAGTCTTACAGAGGCAGAGGACAGCTTACACCTGGGTAGCCTCCTATCAGAGCAGAGAAGCATGGTCACTTCTGTTTTCCTCATTTCTCAAGATCACCTGGAGGTTGTTCCACATGGACTTCGTAAAGGTTGGCATCGACAGACTGACAGGGCCGAGGGAAAAGGAAATAGATGTGTTTTGTGCTGTGCCCTTTGTCACTAGAAGTATCAGGAAGCACAAAATGACATTTTACTTGAACTAGCAAAATGAGAAAAAGAAAGAATATACAGAGCTCCTAAGTGCCTTTCTCTGAATTACCATTTCATTTCCTGATGAACAGGCCCCTTCCCAGACATTCTTGACACTCACATAATCTTGCAAAGTAATTTCTCTGCTCTTTCATTTCATCTACAAGGCCTATTTTAAGGAACTCAAAAAAATTGGCCAATTTTGTTTTTCTCAAAGGTAAAAGTCAAGTAAGCTCCATTAATTTTAATGGACAATTTAGCAGTCTCAGGGTCTTTCACTGGCACTCAAGTTCTTTCACCTTTTGGGTTTACGATATGAAAGTTCTTTAGTTCTTTCATAAGTGAGAAAAGTTCTACAATTTACACATGGAAAGGGGGAATATAACCATAAGATGCCTCTTTCAAAAGCTGCTGTATACAGGGATGATCGCAGAATGTCACCATTTGGTTTTAATTCTCTTTCTGGTCTTTGGCTTCAAGCAATCGACTAGACAACAATTACTAACCAGCAGGTACACTTAAAAAAACTTAAACAAGATTGTCAAATCAATTTCCACACGCAGGTCCAAAGTTATGTCACATTTCATTGAAGAATTATCTTAAAGCTCTCTCAAAGCAATTTTTGCATACAAACTTGAAGTTTATTTATCCCTGACTTGAATACTAAACAAATGTATGCATTTCAATGATTTAAAAAAAAAAACAAAGACGACAAAGACTTCAATAATTGTTTTTGTTTCAAAATAAAGAACACAAATTGCTGTACTTTTGTTTTCTACTCTGAAAATTCAAAGACTACCTTGCCTTGCTGAAATAAGAGTACTAGCTTCTCATTTTGAAAAAAAACTTCAAAAAACAACTTTCCCTGGACATACAGCACTAGAACCCTCGGTTTTAAGGAGGGTAGTTTTGCAAATAGGGACACTGAAAAATGAGAATATTAGGTGATGCCATAGTCCTCACTGACTGAGACAATTCCCCTTTTCTGACATGCAGCTTGCCATGCAGTATGTTGCTGCATTCCCCTGAGAGAGTGAGTATCCCAGCACTGTTACATCTTACACAGACCACGCATCATTGACATTTCTTTAGGACGGTTTAATATCAATGACTGACCTTCTGAAAAGTAATCCTCCTTGGCTTTTTAATATAACACTTTCCTCAGTCATAAGCCACTGCGCTGGAAGGCAGTTGCTTGGCCTTGTCAGGAAGAAATACACCTCAAGGGAATTCATGGGGAAGAAGCAGCCTGATACTGGGGGTGGGGGGACCTGAATCAGTCAAGCTCTATCAAAGTTATAAGCCATGGAAAAATCTATCAAGAAAGTTTACTCTCATGCTCCCTTCAGCAAAACTGTTGTTCAAAGCATCTGAAACAATATTCCCATAAAAAGGACCATGAGTTTTCAAGGGGAAGACATACAGATGATAGTTAAATGGCACACATGCTATTTAAATCAGTTTCACCCTGTCTCATTGTTTGTGTGACAGAAGACCTTCAATTTGTATTCCCAGTTAACTAACAGCTTGTTAACAGTTTATTAACTGTTCAAATTATCTATATGTGATTTTACATGACCCAATATGACTGATAAACCAAAAAGTTTAGGGCCTCTGGGATATCGAAACAAGTCTGCTCATACACAAAACCCATGTTACTTAACTGCAGATATATTGCTGTACAAGGCTTCTTTGCTACTCTGGTCTTTCATCCCTTTCCTTCTACACTGTGACAAATGAAAAAGAGCTCACTGCCCATGCAGATTTCCCCTTCTTCTATATGCACATCTGACCCCTGAAAGCCTTGCTGTAGTTTACTGTTCACAAAAAAAGGAGCCAAAGAAAGTAATTTAATAATGGACTCTAATGATTATTGGATTATCCTACCAGAATGGCATTTACTTAAGGAATGCATGTGATACAAGCATAAGAAACATTATGGCAAACTCATGCTGCACAAAGCATTAACCTAAGTTCACAGCCCTGCTTCCCAGGTTCATGAATGTCCACTAGCTTCCAAGCACCGCGTGCTCCACCGCCTTTGGCTGTCGTCCACCAAGACCCAACCAACGTTCCTGAGCTTTCCACCACTCCACCTCAGCTGAAGCAAACACTGCAGTCCCTGCCTTCAGGCCCAAATGTTTTCCAAATCCTCCTTTTGCTTATCTTCCCTTGACCACTTCGCACACAGGTAAAGCCGAGCAGGGCACGGAGCCGGTCCCGCACCGCCGGACCCTCAACGTCCGGCCATAACGACCGAGAAAACACACATCCCACACCGCCTTGGCCTACCGATGCCACCCCCAAGCTCTGAAAGCCGGAGCGCCGGCCACAAGGCCTGAGGCAGAGCCGGCGGCCGTGGCGGCCGCCACCTTCAACACACCC
>VYZM01010208.1:43855-87081 GCA_013398915.1 Dromas ardeola
AAACCCTGGAAGAGGCTTCCTGGAGAGGTGGTCGATGCCCCAAGTCTGTCAGTGTTTAAGAGGCATTTGGACAATGCCCTTAATAACATGCTTTAACTTTTGTTCAGCCCTGAATTGGTCAGGCAGTTGGACTGGATGGTTTTTGTAGGTCCCTTCCAACTGAAATATTTTAGTCTAGTGTAGCTTAATATATACACACCCTTCAGCTTCACTTATTCAAAGGAAAGATCTGTAATTTTAAAATCAAAAATAACACTTTTCACGTTCTGGTAAAGAGTACCTGGGAAACCTAGCTATTCTCTGTTGAGACACCTTTAGCCAAAACTTTGCTTGATTCAGGAAGGTAGCAATGTCTTCCTTTATCAAGTCTATACATTCTGATAAAGGTACGACTTTTCTTTTTTCAGAGTCATGTGACTTTCTTTTAAAATGGTGCCCTGAAAATACATTTTCTAGAAAACCTTCTGCAAGCTGATACAACCTTGCTAATGTGGCTAACTCTTAACTTCTCTTCATGCAGGAGATGAATTTTGGTTGGGAATGGCTATGTAAGCTATAGCAATCTCCCATCAGCCTTCTCAAGCGATGCTGCTGCTGATGTAATTTCTTTGTTAGGAAAAAAAAAATCTTAATTTCATTTCTACCTTCAGATGGGGACTTGTTGTTTTAACCCCCTGATTATAAAGGTTGGGCTGCTTGTGCCTCTCTTTCTCCTGGTACAATAAGAAGCTTATTTTGGGAGGTACTGTTGATAGTTGTGACAACTGAAACTGACAATCACAGAGTGGCAGAGGCTGGCAGGCAGCTCTGGAAATTGTCTCGTTCAATTTCCTGCTCTCAGCAGGGTCAGCTACAGCAGGTTGATCATCTCTTGCCCAGTTGAGTTTTTAATATGTGTAATGATGCAGAATCTACAGCCTCTCTGGGCATCATGTTCCTGTGTTTTACCACTCTCACAATAGGAAAGTAATATTTTTTTTTTTGTTGAAGCTGTTACTCTTTTTTTGGTTTTCTCCAATCCCATTGGTGAAAAAAGTTTTCATTGTAGTGAAGCCTTAGTCTTTTCTAGAGTCCCTTGGACTGGAGGTCTTGCTTGCACACAAAATCTTTAATGGAAAGATACCTTGCCCTGTTGCGTTTTGCTTATTAATGATTCTTCTGTCACTGTTTGGTGCAGATGTGTTCAGATGAGGTTTGTATTTGATAAATCAGATGAGCATTCAAAAAACTTACGGATATGTAATTGAGAATACCTGTTTTGTACAAGGAAGTTCTAGGATCTAAGCTAACATTTAACTGCCCGAGATGACGGAGATTTTGAGTTTTCTATCAGCAGTCAGTTTTGAAGCTGTATCTCCTGCAAAAGGAGGGCAAATACGTGGTGACTGTTTTTCCCCTTACTCTCTGGGGTTTTTTAACTCTTCCCACCCTCCCAAGTCCCTTGCAGTTTTATGTTTCTTTAGGCACTAGATGTTCTTTAAACTTGATCTATTGTTTTGCTGCAATTCTCATTTTCTTAACATACTTTCTGCCTTTTTTTTTTTTACCCAACATTTCTTAGTTTCTTTTGTGTAGGTCTCCTCTTCCTTTAACAGTCTATTTAATCTGTGGCATCTCTGATGTTAGTCAGTTAATACCGGTTCATATTTTCTTGTGGAGTCCTCTACTGCTGTGAGCTGTATTTAAGGAAGGGCTGGGACTGAGGATGTAGGAGTGTAACATTAACTTTTAAATCCTTTTTCAAAACGTTACCTTATTAGACCCCAAGGTATCTGTACTAACTACAAAGATAAAAATTACCCTTTTTAGGTTCGTGAGAGGCATAGAGAGTGCTACTGACTTTAATGAAATTGGGATTTTGTCCTAGGTTTTCTTCCTAACAGTCACAGGGTAAAAGGCTTTAAGTTAGTTTTTGATAACACTCATGAACACTGCTCTACTCTAGTGTCATAGTTATGACCATACATGCATGTTGCATACATGTCCCCAGTATTGTTTTAGCTTTAGTCTTTTGACTAATCTGTATATAGAGAAAGTTTTCGTGCCACAAGTGATTCTTTTTTCCCTTTTTCTACAGCATATGTTTGAATCTAGAAATTTGTGGCAGCCTTGTGATAAGATTTTTTTGCATTATCTGCAATCTGGACATTTGCTATGACTGTTTTAGGTTATTCTTGACTCACTTTCCTTTTTACCCCACTAAGTATAAAAAGTAAAGTGTGTAGTGAGATTGACAGAAATATTGACTATAAAAATAGCATGAACTGACTCTCCTTCATTTCCTATTTTATTTGTGTTCAAAATAATTTCTAGTCTGTTAGAATATCTGAGTGGTTATCCTAGTGCCAATTGCTTAGCTTCTACTTTAATAAAAACAAAAGACAGTATTTATGAAACTATGTATATAAAAAATGTAAAATTATATATATATATATGAAAATATATTTTTCATCACACTTTCATCTTAAAGGTTTAGAATTTTCATCTAGTTGGTGCTTTGAAGTATACAACTTTGTTCTATGATGAGGACTGAAGGCCAGATAAAATGGAGGAAGAAAGTGGAAGGAAGCTTATCTTGAACCGAAAGGTGAAATAAGTGTCTTTGTTATTAGCCTTAAACAATAAAGTTAGGTACTTTAAGTTGTGCTAAAACACTTAACTGCCTGGCATAGCAGTTGCTGCTGCTTCAAGTCATAGTTGAGGGTGGAGGAAATGATCATCCTGATTATTTCTTTTTTACGATATCAGAAGTTGGAGCACTTTAAAGAAAAGGTCTGTGTTCTATACATCCTAACAAGATTACATTTGCTTCTCAGTTCCAAAAGGAGGTCTGATTCACTGAAGTTTAGTCTAAACCAAGACTGGATGCTGCTGTGTGTTCTTTCACAGTTGCCCTGGTGTGAAAAGGGGAATGGTTTTCCAAGAAGCATATTTAAAAAAATTACTTAAGTCCACCAGAGTTCAGAACAGAATCTGAAGCTGAGAGTCTCAATATTGTATTTGCTCTCTCTTACAAGGTGGTTAAAGTGGTGCCTCAGTGTGGGGCAGAGAGGTGTAATGCGCAGTATCATAGTAGCATTGTGTATTATACATTGTAGCATAATACATTATACAGAGCTAATCTTATTAGATCTGAAATATCCAGTATTGAAGTTTCTGAATGTTGTAAATGTATTTCCTAGGCATCTACCTTGGATTTGTAAATTCTGGATTTTCTAAAGGAATGACCTCTTTCACCTTTGAGTTTAGCACTAAATGCCTAGAAAGCAGATTTATTTCATTTTATTTTAAGTCCAGTAGCTTTCATGTAGCTGCTGTTTGCTAGTATGCAGTAGCTGAAAGTGACTGTCAGCATTTTGTAAACAGACGCCTTTGCATAGTGTTTGCTGAGTGGCTAGTGATCTGGGTTCCTGATCCTCAAAGGCTTGAGCAAGACATATTCAATGCGTATAGGAGTAGTTCTGCAGAGCCAAATGGAACAGTTCAGTGTGTGTGGGGCTTAACGTGGGACGCAGGCCCGCGCAGAGAAGCCACGGGAAGTGATAAAAGCAGATGCGGTCTGTTCATCTGTGATAAGAACTGTGCCCTAATCCTGAAATGTGAATCACTGCCTCTTCCTTCCGCGTTCTGTGAAGCATATAAGACATTGACTCTACAAGTTCTTTTGTGTTCCAAAGTGTAATTATAAACAATGTTTTTAACTGGATAGCTACAAAAGACTTCACAAATGATAAGAAGAAGTTTCAATGCCACCTATGACTTGTGTTACATCTTTGCTATAGCTTTGTTGAGATTCTCTCTGATTTGATCTGCTGTTCTGTGGAGATTCATAAAAGACATAAAGAATATGTAGCAAGACAATTTTTTTTTCTTATTGTGGGATCTGATAGAAGTATGCATTTTTTAATGTATTTTTACCTGGCTGTTGCATTTAGCTACCAAGTACCTGTATAGGCTTTTTGTATTCACTCCAGTAATTCTGTACAAAACCACAGATTACATTCTTATTGGCCTTAATCATTTCATATAAACTGTTGACACTGTCTGACCTCTGAATTTCATAGAGCTAAGTGTGTACACTTTACATATGATAATTTTTTTTAAAATTTTATTATAAGTATCAATATACCTGTATTTTAAAGCATAGATTTTTTTACATTATGGAATAGAAAGTAGAGAAGTATTTATGGAACTTAAATGCTTTAAAATACATTTCAGGCTTAGAAGGCGAAACAGAAAAACTCGAAGATATGGAGTTTTGGATACAAACATAGAAAACATGGAGCTGACTCCATTAGAACAAGATGATGATGATGATGATACAACACTGTTTGATGCCAATCATCCTCGAAGGTTTGTATATAGAAGCCAAATGTACTTCTAGCAATAGAAGTGAAGGAGTATGGATGATAAGCAGTTTCACTGAGAAAGCTCACTACTGTGTTTCATATGCATGTAGTTGGAGAAGGGATGTCAAGATCACTTGAATTTTAAATGGGCAAGAATTTAGTGGGCAAGAAGATAAACACCGTTTGTCTTCAGCATGTGAGTTCCAGAGAAATGGAGAGGAAGGTACGATATTTTTGTTACAAATACAGTGTCATTATTGAAGCTTATGTTAAAGTCAACAGCTAGCTTTTCCTTTCTCTTCTCTTTTTTTTTTAATATTTTTTTTATTTTGGAGGCTCCTCAATTTTTCCTGTGTATTCTCTCCTATGAGTTCTGTTTTAGAAGCTTCATTCTGCTTTCTCATTGCTAAATTGGTCAGCAGTTGATGATCCTGCACAAAGTTTTAGATTTGGTACTGTTGCATAGAAAGTTTCATATTCTTAAGTCACTCTCTGAAACTATGTAGATACAGGAAAATTTTGTTATATTTCCTTACTGTCCTTACACTTAAACATTATGATCAATTCAAACTTAAACTTATGCAATTCAAACTTAAAAAATTTTTCCTTATTGAATAATGCCATCACAGTGCACATGCAAAGACATAGTAAAAACATTTGATAAAGTTGTCATAGTGAGGACTACTGTCAAGTATCAGAAGAGATAAAATGATGAATTCTGCCCGTCACAGATAGTAATTGATTCAATACTGTTTAATGTGAAACTTAAGTCTCAAGCAAAACAATTCAATAAATGCAATACATGATGTCTTAAATGAATTAAAAGTATTGGAGTAGTGAGTCAGGAGTCAGTGAGTCTGCTGTTTATCAGGAAACAATTTTGGATGAAGTTCTGAAACTTGAAGTGAAAGGTTCAGTCTTTTTTAACTTTGTCTCCTTAGAGGGAATCTTTCAGATTAAATTTTTTTCATAAGTCAAAGTTGCTGTTTGCTTTTTCTCTCCCCAATATATTAGAAGAAACTAGTTGGAGTATCTCCACTTACAGCTCCTCTGTATTAGAGTCTCATGAGGTAATTAGAGTTATCCCATGTTACTAGTCTTGTTCCAGTATAAATTATGACTATTACGTAATGTGTAATTGACACATTATATCCAGGAATTCCCTTGATGTCCTTCCTAGGTCTTTTAACTTCTCTTGTAACTCAGCATACTTAGATTTTGAGGTATTTGATGACCAGTTAACATGATGTTCCTCATAAGTATTTATTTACAGGAGTATCAAGTAACCTTTTTACTAGGAATGAACGTGATAATATGGCTAGTCCTCATTAACAAACAGTACTATAGAATTAACAGTATTGTTGTATTCATGTTATAGAGGTTACTTCATACTCTTGTATGCTTATTGGCAGATTAAGCATGGTTGTATTTGTTGTTAAGCTTCAAGGATCTCAAAAACAGTATTTCATCTAAAAGGACTGTACTATTAATATGTTAAATATGTATATGTACTGTGTCTTCTAGTGCAGAGGAGGCTGTCTTAATAAGTGATATTGAAATATATGTGTCACGCATGTAGATAAGTGTTTTCTAATTTTTTTGACTGCTTATAACTTCCAATTTATGTATTTTGGAAATTTCAGGGGGATTATATTAAGCTTTTCAGAAACTGAACTTTTCAGACAGCATGCATCTTTTAACCCTACTCTTACTTTAGTAGGTTGCCGTCTAAATTTAATTAATGTTCTACAGATAAATCTGAAATTCCTAGCTTGAAGCTTGCTGTATATTAAGATAAAAAAGGTTGTATTTTTGAAGTCTGAAGTTACAAAACTGCCTCAAAGTGTCAAAGTGATTTTGTCTGTTTCTTTAAATTTCTCTGCATGCCTTAAAATAGAAGCAATGAAAACCCTGGAGGGAAGGTTCACTAAAATAATATCAGGTGTTTCAGAGGGTCGTTTTCTGATTTTTTTTTTTTGTCCCTGTATGTTTCTAAACATTTCAATTTGAGGGAGAAAAAAATTTCATTCAAGTATTTTATTGTAGAAGTATCTGACACACACAGTAGTTTTAAATTATTACAAATCCATTTCGCAGTTATAGTCTTGCAGCGTCTTATGGAGTAACCAAAGTATATAAAGCAGATAGGTACCATTCTTATCTGGTTTACCTGCTTCAGTTATTTCATTCTTGGGTGTTTCGTTCTTGTCCCTGATAGGATGTATAAAGACAAAACAAAAGTGAAAACAGTAAGAAAAGGAAGGATGGTTTAGACTGAGGTCCTTATTTTTATTTTACTTTTTACTTTTTGCCACACAAACATGGTAGAATGATGCTGGGATGTGTATATGCTTGTCGGCTGCCTGTCAATTTAAAGAGACAAACCTAATAACTTCTAAAATCTAAATAGAGCCATACCAAGGATCCTATATATTTCTGTCACATTTATTCAATCAAGTAGAGCATATTCTATTCATTCGCCTTCAAAATTTATCTTGGAAACTCATGCTCAATGAAGCGGTTGTCTTACAGATCGCCCTACCTCTGGTCCCAATACGGATTTTGTGAAATTACACCCTAAGTTAATGTTTTTGCCACTACTACTTTCTGTGGTTCTGTGATTGAAATTAATTCGGTTTATGATTAAGAAATTAACTTGCATTAGAGCAAACTCTTTATAACTATAGACAGCAGGCTTTGAACTGCACTTGCCCTTAACTGTGATAAATACAAAAAAATTCACATTATTAGTGCTGTAGTTAGGGGAAAAAAAAACAAAACAAAACAAAAACCAAAACAACACAAAAAACCACAGAAAAACCACCAAAAACCCACACCAAAACCCCTCCCTGTCCTTATTTCCAAATACTCATCCCCTCTTTAAATTGAAGTACTGCAGCAAATCATCATTTAGTTTAGCACTACCAGACAATTTGGAAGTATTTGAAAGTAGATTACTGATCCAGACCATTTTAAAAGTAGTCCTTTGGATAACATATGGTACAAACAGTTTGAATAATTAGTAGTGGTTCATTTAGCTGATGGCATAGCGATTGTAAGATAAATCAAGTATTTATTTTAATAGATACAGTTCCTCACACACTGTAGTATTTGATTTTTAAAAGCATCAGCTTCAGCTGAAAAAGCAATACCTGATGTTTTGATCAAAGTCCAAAGAGCCCAGAAAATGTGGAGAAAGGAGTAGCATGTAATGTTTGAACATGTCATAGTCTGGAGTAAATACATAAGAGTGATGTAACTTGCAGCGTAGACATACCTTTATTTCTGCCCTATGGGGGTCCAGAGTGGCCTAAACTTTGAAGAGATGATAATGTCAACCTCTCAGTCAAACTGCAAGAAAAGTAATTGTGTTGGAGTAACTGAGTAATCTAACCAAAATTAATTTCAACATGTTTCTGTTGTCTTGTTGAGGAAACCTGACTAAACAGACCAGAAGTTTTATCTTCAGAAGAGAATAGATATAGATGATAAAGGAGATGTTACTGTGGTTTCAAGATATCTCAAAAGTAATCAAAGAGTTGCTGAGGACAACTTGATGATAATGATACTCAGTACACTTTGTTCTGACACAGTAATTCAGAGGTATGGCTGGTTGGAATTTTTTAAGGTATAGCATCAATATGCGGTTAGGCTTGGAGCAACTAATTGGAACAAGGAAGAGGGTCCCCTTTAGTGGTTTTTGAGTTTAGTCTTTTGTTTAGTCTTTTATTAAGTAAATCACAGTTGCAATTGTGCTTAACTAAAGTCAACAGTCAGCTTATTCAGTTCATAAATTTCTTATCCTCATAACTCATAATGGGAGGCACTAAAAAATTAAATGCAGTTTCAGGAAATTCTAATGTACGTATTCTGGTGTGTTCATACACGTTTGTTACAGCCAATAAATAATATAAATATTGTTTTATATGGAAAATAGTTGTATTTTTTCCTTCGTCTTTATGAACTGTTAATAGACTGCACTAGTATCCTCTCTGCTTTCATTTTTCTTGACTAAAACAATCAAGCTTTTTTAAAGGTCTACAGCATAGTATGCATGTGTTAGAAATCCCTGTAGGCTTGCTTTGGGTTAGCTGTTAAGTCTATTTGACTTTTTCCAAGGCTAGGCAGAGAAATTTGCTTCTTTCCTAAAATCAGCATATCAGTGTTAGTATATTGGTGTGCGGATACAGTTATTACTTCGAATGTTGCTGGTTTCTTTCAGAGCTATATGAAAAAAAGTCCACAGTGCCCTCTGTTGTAACATGGATGCAATTTAAGTGTATTCCCACTGTTGTCATGACACATGTAGCTAGTCTCTGTGCCTCTTCAGTCTGGGGCAGTTTACCTGAATGGGATGCTTTATCCATTTTGTTCGAATTTGACTTTGACTATTACATGTCAAAGTTTGAAATTCTAATGTTTGGTTTCTCACCATCCATCTTTACCTACATGTCAACTGAAGTACAGTACCCTAATATCATGTCTTTGTTTTTCAAAGGTGTATCACACTAATAGTTTACAATCCTCATTAAATCACTTTTACACGCAAACTACTTGCTGCACTGCAAGGCACGAGGAAAAGTACTTACTCTAGTTTTGATAGCATTCCAGTTATGGAGTGCTACCAAGAGTTACCAAAGTTTGAACAGGAAGTTAGGAGCCTTGGAAGATTAAAATACATATATCCAGCATGCTAAAACCCAGGTTTTTTTGTAAGTGAGCTGTTTCTCTATTTGGGAGGTTTAAATGAACGGAGTTTTATGGCACTTTGCTTCACAGTAATATGGTTAACTATGAGTTTTTATGGGCAAATTGAATAACATAATGTTACATCTCTATGGGTTTTTTTAATAGTGTTTAATCTTTAAAAATGTAGGCTAAAATTCCCCTTGAAACAGGGCATTTCAGATTAATGCATCTGTTTCTTCTGTTGTAGAGAAGTACGTGCCTTTCAGTGAAAGAACTTAATCTTAGAACCAGAGAAGGAGACTGCTTCATGGGAGGAATAAGAAGCAAGAGGGTATGCGAGTTGTGGGGTCTAATTTAATTTGTGTATATTATGGCATCCTTAATTTGTTGCAATAAATACTGTACCAATTCGTTGTACGTTTTTGTATATAGAGGATTCTAAATGTAAAGCCTACGGAGAGAGAGTGCACTAAAATGAAAACCTATTTGGAAAGGAGATTACTTTTAAAACAGGGTATTTTTTGGTTGTTACAAATCTTGTATGCCATAAATGTGGTATACACTTTTTCTACAGTAATGTGGAATGTTAACAAATTTTTTTGCTAATATTAAACTGTAAGTAAACATAGCCTCTGTGGACTCCTCAGAATTGTTAGAACTTGATTTTAGTTGAGGAGATGCTTTATGCTTTACGAATAAAAAGCCAAACTACTGCCTTTTGTCTTGGTATTTTTTTTAAACTGAATTAACATGTGTTATGTAAGTGAACAAGTAAAAACTGTTTACAATATTCCTGGCATTTAGCATGGTACTTCAACATTGTTGATTTTAAGGATATTAATATAATCTTGTAAAACACAGTACTGCAACATCTTTTTGCTGTTAAAACTATTGATTAGAACTATTGAGTCTATTTTTTTGTGAGGTCCGTTTTCAATTTGTGTGAAGAGATATTGCTCACTGACTTTAGGGTGCTGCTGGTGTAGTCCATGCCAAGTCAGCGTTCAGACCTGTGGTGAAGCAGAGATAAGCCTTTGGGTAGCCTGTTTACTTTTGTAGTCTTTAAACAGTCTAGGTCAAATACTAAATTTGCTGTAACTCTAAAAAGAAAAAGTGACATCAGAAGCAGCCCTTACTATGATATGTGCGGTCATATTCCCATGAATGTAGTTGGCATCCAGAAGTTACATTTCTTTTTAGCTAGTGCTGTAAAAATTAATAGAACAAGCTTTAAGACCTAGAGGGCCTAATTTTTAAAAATATGTGTTGCAGTTCCACAGGAATCTTGATAATATAGACAAAGTGTTCAAATTCTAGTTCATTAAAATTACTGTGTAAATTTATTGCTAATTCTGTATATATCTAGTATCAAGTCATAAACTTGCTATAGCAGTAGTGGTGGGGCTGGCTATGTTTCCTGAAAGTTCCTGTGTTATGGGCTATGGGGAAAGTGGGATAATTTTTCCTGATTCTGTAGTCCCCTCTCGGTGTTTGAACAAAATCAAAATACCTTGTTTATCTTTGAGGTTATTTCTACAGTGATGGGGTGGGGATGGGGTCTACTGTAGTCTTTCTTAACCCTGTACCAGCTGATTTGCTGTACTGAAGCCTACTTACTTGCCCGAGTAACTACTCAGATGAGGTCTGAAGTAATGGATGACAAATCAGCCTCCCAAGGTAATTTTCACCTGCAGTTGCTCATGTGCCACACACAGATGGGAAATGCATTGTGTTTCTTGGTTATACATACAAGGTGGGGACCAAGAGGGTGGAGAGCAGCCCTGTGGAAAGAGATTTGGATTGATGGCAAGTTGAATATGAGTCAACAGCGTGCCTTAGCAGCCAAAAGGGCCAACAATGTTCTGGGGTGCATCAAGCACAGCATAGCTAGCTGGTCGAGGCAGGTGGTTGTCGCTCTCTGCACTGCACTGTGTGGCCCCACCTCAAGTACTGTGTACAGTTTTGGGCACCTCACTATAAGAAGGACATCAAACTATTAGTGTGTCCTGAAGAGGGAGACCAGGATGGTGAAAGGTCTCAAGGGCAAGACTTACGAGGAGCGGCAGAGGTCGCTTGTTCAGCTTGGAGAAGAAAAGGCTGAGGAGTGACCTCATCACAGTCTACAACTTCCTCAAGGGGGTAGCAGAGGTGCTGATCTCCTCTCTCTGGTGACCAGCAACAGGACGCAAGGAAATGGAATGAAGCTGCGTCAGGAGAAGTTCAGACTGGAAATTAGGAAAAGATTCCTTACTGACAGGGAGGTCAGTCACTGGAACAGACTCCCCAGGCAAGCGGTCACAGCCACCAAGCCTGTCAGACTTCAAGGAGTGTCTGGACTGTGCTCTTAGTCATATGATTTAGTTTTAGATAGTCCAAGGAGCAGGGAGTTGGTCTCGATGATCCTTATCGGTCCCTTCCAACTTGAGCTGTTCTATGATTCTGTATGTGGCAAGGGTGTAGTCTGAGGTCAAAACCAGAATTTATGCCAGAGATCTTTTTGAACTGTTACTCGAAGAGGGCACTTTTTTTATTGATCTTCTTCCCTATGCCTTATTCTATTTACATTCATTATAGCCTTAGAAAACCCAACCCATAAAGACAGAGGATGAAACATTACATATTCTCACCCAAGCTTTTTGTTGTTCATGTTTTAAAGAAAAGTCAGTGTCAGTTCAACAGCTATGGAACTTTGTAGGAAGGATTACTCATTTCAAACAAACAAATTTTTTATTCATTCCATGGCTTTTTCTTAAAAAAAAAAAAAAAGGCAGCAAAAAAGCTTATCAGTAAGGCAAATGGTATTTATGAGGAATCTTTATGAAACGCCTAGTTTAGGGGTTTTAAACTAAAACACACTTGTGCAAGAGATTGCTTCATTCAAAAGCCTGTATGCGATAAATGTTTTGAAACCTGGAGGTTCCGCAGGGGAAGTACAATATGTTTGCACTGATCTTACTCTCTTGAACCTACTTTGGTCACTGTCCAAGAAAAGATGCATGACTAGGTGGATTTCTATTCAGACTAAATACAGGTGTTCTTACACTGCGCTCTGATAGAGTCCAAAGGCTCTTCATCTTTTTAAACACAGAAAATACAGTTTTGTGAAGATAAACATTAAACCTACAGTTCAAAGCAGAAACAAATATACTGACATTGTTGTGATGTTTCTGAAAGTTAGTTTTGTGCTTCCAAGTATGGAGATTGTTTAGGTAAGTTGAAAATGTAGTTCTAAGCCTAACTACCCTTACTAATAGATTGGTTTTTAATTTTGATTTTCCTGATGTGTAATCTAAATCTCCTTTTTAGTAATTTTAAGCCTATTACACTTAAGCTGTAGTGAATGGTAGAAAGAACTTCGTTCTATTGCGGATCTGCCACATATTTCAGGATCGTTATATTCACCCTCCGTCTTGCCTGAACAAAGCACCCTTGATTCTTTCCTGGTGCTGTTATGGTGTGGGTGTGTAATACATTTCATTCTGGAAGTGAACTGACTGGCTCACACACTCTATGAACTGCAGCGTCCAAAAGGGAAGACAGTGGATGCTGTTTATGAGATGACAGGAATGGAAAGTATATGTGTGACCTCAGAGTACATACCCCACCTATCCTTATCCCCGTGAAAGATCACTGCCTTTTTTTATTTGTTTAGTGAAAGAACTAACGGGGAATCAACTGTCTACATGCTAATCTCTTTGTGTGGTTGTTAGCACAATGTAAAAAGCTTTCAATCTACCCCACTAGTGTTGCAGTGAAAGTTTTTGATTAAAGCGTGTTTAAGCATGCTAAATAATATATAATCTTAAAACTTCTGTGTGCATGCTGTTTCTGGGTATGTGGCAATGCTGGGCCATGCAAAAAAACCAAGCCAGGAATAAGCCAATTTAATACTGAAAGGAGCTTACCTGCATCAGCTCAGTACTCTATCTGGCCTATTTAACGTGCCTATTTCTTACCCAGATCTGCTTGGTTGGTTGGATCAGATATTTTTGAAGTGCTGTTTTATGCCATGTAGATTTAGTTCTCCCAACAGCAGTAGTTACAACTGCTTTTTCCTGATGAAACAACACTTGGCCTTAATCATCTATGTATCTTACCTGAGTGCAGCATGCGTGTTTGAGGTTTTCTGCTAATATTCACAGCTGTTAAAATAAAGTTTCCCCTTGGGTGCAATTTTGCCCTATATGAGACGGAAAGGGATGGTGTGAAGTCTTAGCTGGTAGCTCAGTGATTGGAGGCTTATGTGTAACTTCAGTGATTTGCATCCAGTTCATTTCCTGAATTTTACAAACATAAGAAATAAAAACCTTCCTTCTTCCCGTACCCATATAAAAGATAAGAAGTTGTCATATTTTCAATTTTAGTGCCCGAAATAACTTGTATTGATTTAGGACCTTAGATTTTGTAACAGCATTGGAACCATTCAATACCAGAAAGTAAACATGCAGAAAATAGGGTTCTAAATTAAATATTAATAACTACATATGTGCTCTACATCTGCAAGCAGGATGGAGGTTCTAGAGCTTTGCTCAATCTGAGCTAGGGCATGACAGCATTCATTTTCCCAGAGGTGCTATGGGAGCAGGGCTTATTTGCCTGAGCAGCTGCGGTGCCTCTGGCTTCAATGTTATATGGTCTCTACTAACATAATACAGAAATATCTGAGCTCAAGTGTGCAATATTGATGTATCTAAAGTGTTTATAGTCTTCTAGATATAAATAGCAGAGATTGATTAAGATTTTAATTTATTACTGTGGCAAGTCTAGCTGTTCTTAAGAAAAACTCTTAAATTCACTTGTATTCATGTAACTTTCAAGAAAAAGAAAGCTAAAGTAGGATATATGAAAAACTTGTTAATTATAAAATGTGTTGTTCTTTATTTTGCTATTTGAATATAAACTATGTTGTCCTTGGTGCAGATACATCTGTTTCAGTACCTATGAAATTGAAGTATTTTCCTCAATTTATAACAGTGTAGATACTGTTCTGCCCGTTTGCATGGCTAAATAATGTAACTTAGATCACTAGCTAAATTGTTGGTAATGCTTCAAATTTTAAACGAAAGTAAAAATTCCCATATTGGATTCAGTTTTGTCTTTCTAAAATTGTAAACGGGCAAAATTCTGATTAAAAATGCAAGTCACAAAGGTTTGGTGTTTTTTTTCCCCTCTGATTCGTAATCTAGGACTTTAACCAAACAGTTCTTCCAGAAAAAGGAAATTTTAGGATTGATGATTCAGGCCATCTAGCTGGGTAATGTTGCAGTTGTCACTGTCACCTCAGCTGTGCTTTTGAGTGCAAGGGGTGCTAACAGTCACTGTAGTAAAGTAACTGTGCTTGACACTCCTTATGCCAAAGTGTGAGACTTGCCTTGAATATGAAATATTAGAGCAAAAACCTGTTGAAACGTTTATGATTGTCATTTCGTTTCTTTTCTCACAGCAGACACCAGTTTTGGGTAGCATACGTGCCATTTTCCAGTGAGCAAAAGCAAGAGAAAGCTACTGTCAATGTGGTTTATTTAGCAAAGTTAAATCTACAGCTTCTTAAAATCTGTTTCTAGTTAAATGGCAAGGTGGTAATAATAGTTCGATATTTTCAGGATTCAATTTGGAGGATATTTTTCATTTAAAGTCTCAGACTGACAGTGGACTACAGTCTTGCATGTAGAGGAAGCGATACAAACTTGTCCATGCTTCAAGTTAGGCACCAAAGCAACAGAGGTAAGGCAGTGCTGCTGACAGTGTTCTAGTTATTGCCCCATGTTTGAAACAGGTGCTAGCTTGTCACAAGAAACAGCTGCTGGAGTTCTGATTATGAGACACTGCTGTCATTTCAGTCTTCTTCTTCTTTTGATTGTGACTGCATGCTCCCTGTCTTAGTCACTGGATTTTTCATCTATGGACTGGCAGTGTTGGAACTGAATTCTGTGGCCCTTATGCTAACAATTTCAGGTGGTGGCACAGACCTTGATTATAATTATGTTAACTGCTACTGAACTGCTGTGCCGCACATCCCTTGAAGTGTTGCCTGCTTCTGGATTGCAAGAAAAGCCCGGAAAATGCAGGTTACTGAATTGGAACATAGCATCAGCTCCAACAACTGGCTCAGGAATGTAACCTTCTGCACCCAGAAACTTTAGGGTACAGAAATTGGGGGGATCAACCTTGTATACCTTTAATTTTTTATCAGTGATGGATGTAGGCCCCAAAAGTCCCAAGAACTCAAAAATAAATGGACAACAACTTACTCTTTTTTTTTTTTTTTTTTTTTTCTGACCAGGTTGTTGCAGATTCGGTAGCTGCCTCTCTTGTGCTTTACTAGAAGTCTCTTGAAGTTTTGCTTCATAAAAGCTCTGTCTCCTCTACCTTCACCTTGTAGTCATAGGTTGGTGCACCATACTGGCTCAATGAGGCTTGTGTGGACATTGAAGGTAAATGGTAGACAGAGCTTAAAAACACTTATATGGTAGTTGAGAGAGGTGCCGGTGAGTTGGTAGTGAGAAGAGGCCCAGAACAGACTTGCCAAACTTAGAGCAAATCTTGGAAGTTTTGCCTTAGATCATGTGTTATTCATGTCTTAGATCTTGATTTGGCGATCCCTCTGTGCTTTATTAGCGCAGGTATGAGGCGAGATATATTGATGTCTTGCCATGTGGGAATGTTACGTGCATATAGGTGAAGCTGCGTAGCCTAAATAAACCCTTGGGAATAATGTGGCAGACTGACCTAGATGTAGTCACTCAGGCACGTGCAAACAGGACAGGTGTGTAAGTCATTGTCTCATATTTGTGACAGATTTTTTTCCAAGCTCATTTTATGTAGACGTAAGCTCAAACAGGCAGCAGATAATAACATTTTCATTTCAAATCTGGATTTGATGTGAAGAGGCAATCTAGGCATGATGGTTTTATATCTCATTACAATGTATTTAATTCCTTCTTAAGGAGCTCTAATTGAGCTAGATTCTTCTACCTTCTCAGCACAGTGTACTAAGAGGAGCAGCAGTTTACTTGCAAGCAATGTTTAGCATCTTTAACTCCAGAATAACTGCACTGCTCACAGCCCTGCCTTGCAGTACTCTTACTGTGCCTTAATATTGGTGCTTATTTAAAACAAACGAACAAACTTACTAGAGCACTTAATCATATGCTTAATTCCCACAGAGGTCAAGTGGATTTAACCTGCGTCTGACGCCTCTGCTCAACTAAGGTCTTAAAGCATTGTAAATTATAGTAATGGAATTCCAGTTTGTCTGGAAAAATCAGGTACCTGTACCAGGCTACTGGAAAGCCATTCCCCGTGGAAGTATGTAGGCAGATGCAATACCCATGTTCATGTCAATAAATTACGTGTTACTTATCAGTACTAAGCAAAATTTGACATACCGTAGAGTTTTGTCTCGCTGAAGGAGATGCATTTGAATGACCACTTTCAACATAAGAAGACCTTGCAAACCACTTTTGCCACATGTATTCAACAACAGATATTCAGCAGGTTAGTTGCTTCAGTGTACCAAGATGAGGAGCACTTATTCAACTTAAAAATGACAGTTACATGTTTAATGGTGGTATGCAATATTGAAAATTCAACTCCGTGCTCTGTTAAACATTTTTCCTTGTTTTGCGTTAAAGCAAAAATTTAATCAAATTCCTTGCTATCTTCAAAAATAAATTAATTTGTTTGAAGGTTCATGTTTGATATGAGTCTGTGTTTAAGACAGACATAAATCTTTACATGCATTCACTAACATCTGTTCCAAGTAATGTTTAATGTTACTAACCATAAAGGGTTTTTTGGCCTTCTTCATGATCAGAAGTTTGGTTTTCCCTCTTTTACTGTTCAGCACTTGCTTAGAGTAACAATGGTCTGGGTTTACACAGCTTTTTTTTTCTTTTTTTTTTTTAATCTTAAAACCTTTTCATTAACATAGTTGAACTCTTAGTTGAGAACTGATAGTCAATATTTATATAGACAGCATTTCAAATAGACACTCTCTGACTCTTGTTAGTTTCTCTCATGGCTTGTGTATGTGTGTGTCCCATGTTGCATACAAAGAAATTAAAAATAGCTGCAGTTACAATAAAAGATCAAGTGCTTAAATATTGGAAAGTATCGTACAAGTTTTCTGCACAACCTTAATTTAATTCTCGTGTATAAACTGATAATAATATCGTTATTAATGGATTTTTTTTTTTCACAGGACTTGCCATACTTACTGCAGGGCAAAGAAACCCAATTAATAAATACATTTTCAATGTACTGTTTTTCTCACACATTTGCATGATTTAGGCCTTATTCCTGAATTCAAATGCTTTTATACATAACGAAAGACAACTTTCCTCTTAGCTTTCTTCCAAGACACCCATGCCAATAGTGGCTTAGACCTTCATATGAGTAAAACAAAATCAATTTTCACAGAAACACCAGAAGATCTTACTCCCATTTTACAGATAGGATACTGGGGCCGTGGGAGACTAAAATGTTACTAGTTTTAATAAGTTTGCTTCAGTTAAAACAGCTACAAATGATTTTTCAGGGTGTTGAAGCATTTCGCATGTTCTAAGTATATGTTGTTTTATTTATCATTGTGTTGTAAGAACTTCTACAGATCAGAGTCAGAATCTTAATTTCATCAATCAGAAAATGAGAAATGTATAGTGAATGACAAACTGGACAAATTTTGAGTTAAAAGATTTGTTTAGTATCACCTGGAAACTCAGTGTCAGAGCCTGGAGTAGAATCTGTTTCTGTAGAGCATTCTTCAATTTTGTTTCCCTTTCTTTTTCCTTTTAACCTTGTAATAAAGCGCATAGATCTTTAATCACCATGTATCCCTAGTTCATTCCTCGAGTGCACTCCATCTGATATGCTGAATGAAGCAGGGTCCTTTCGGAAAAATACTTTCTGATTATGTAATTAAGGACTGTATTGCAGTGCATATGCACAAGGGGGCAACTTTCTTCTGCTATGATTAAAGAAAAATTACTTGTCTTTGGAGAACTGGGCTAGTAGGAGAAAAAGAAAAAGGAAGATGAACTTGGGAACTGTTAAATCTGTGATTGTTTTGGGAGGGAATATTTTATTAAAGATTCTTCTGAAGGATTTCTTTGAGGGTAGGGGATATGGGATGATGTGTTCAGAAGAAAGACCAGTCTTCGCAGAATGTTTTCTGCAGGTTTCGGTTTACTTCAGTCTCTAAGAGAAACTAATTCTGAATTGATTTGCTTTGAATAACCTGTTACAAAGCTGGATCTGTGAACTGCATGAATTATCTAGAATTCAATAGTTATAGCTCGAGGATGACTGAGCAGGAATTCAGTGCTTGGCAGACTAAAAGGTTGAAGGAACCATTTATCTGGCAGGAGTAAATTTTAAATTCTGTCTGAGGATATGTGTTACTCTAGTTTGCAATAGATGCATGTCAGCTATCTGGCTTGCTGTGGTTCAGCTATGTGCTCTGTTTTGTAAACACGTGGTTTGTTTCCTTCACAACCACTTGTATTTGGTTTTATTCTCTACCTACAAAATGCTCCTAACAAGTACAATCAAGGATTTACTGTGTATGGTTCAACAGAAATGGTTGAACGTAAATACAATAACAGACCAAGAGCTTAGAAACTAAGCAAGTGAAGCAGAGAAGAAATAATAGACAAGAAGCAGCAGTGTCTTCATTTTATGACTACAAGATGTAGTGTCCACTATTGACTGCCACAAACTTTGCATCAGGTAGGGCAAATTATAAACTCTTTGCTAGTCTAACCACTTCTCATCTTTCACTCAAGAAAAATGAGAGCAGAAGCTTTCCTTTCATTTTTCTTGTGAAGGAGTGATAAAAGGATGTAACGACTTTATTTAAGGGTCAGTTTTTAAATAAGGTGTCTTTTCTGAAGTAGGGAAAGGTACATCCCACCTTACCGTGTAACACAAATTAGATGGTTGGTTTTGGTCTTCCTGTAATGAAGTAAATTTTATTGAATGTCTAACCAGTGTAATTATATGTAGATAAATAATGAAATATGAGAATAAGAAAGGGTCATTTTTATTCTGAATGAGGAATTACTTTACCAGTAATGCCTAAACACCGAACTAACAGGAAGTCTGGAGATGGTGGATTCCAGAGGATGCTGCAGAGCCTACCTGCGATCTATGCAATCCTTAGGCTGGACTAAAAGACAAGTTAGGGGACCAGCTGCTGGGCAGCGAGGGATTGCTCCGACAGGTCAGTCCTAGACATAACTACCAATGTTTGGGGCAAAGAGGAGGAGAAATTAATTAATGCACCAGATTCCCATTTGCATACTGGTTGGTCCTACTAGCTTGAATGTGGATAGACATGACGCTTCAGGGAGGATGAGCCTGAGCAGCTGAAAGTTAAAAGTGCTTGCAGAAGAGCGAGAAGCGGCGTTTGACTTCTCACAGTCAGAGGTCCTGAAAAGAGTTTGGATCCCTCAGCCACACAAGGGACAGTCAAACTCAATCAATTTTAGCGCTGCTCGTCTCTTTTAGGCCACAGCAGCAGCAGGAAGCAGTGGTCAGCCAGGAATTAATGTCACTGTTGACTTAATCCTTCTGAAAGGAAGTTGAATCCCTAAAAAGGGTTGTGTATACAGAGCTTCACTTGCAGATCAACCAAAGTTTGTGGGAAAATTACAATGCATGTTTGCTAATACTTAGCTTGAGTCACTTCAATGCTTAGCAATTTCTGTTTGTTATTTGTTATCCAGGGTTCACTTGCCTGAGTCCCTTCCTTCCTTTCCTTTAATTAAACACAGTTTAATTCTCTATGGGAATAAACACTTTTTTTTTCCCCCACTTAAGAAAAAAATATAAAAATCCTTATTTCCTGTTATTCTGATGTGTAATAGCTTAGAAATTTTAGGGCTCATCCTCAGTCGTTCTCGTGGCCACAGGGTGGCAGCACTAAGCGTCAAGCCCGGGGCTCCTTGTCTCAAGGGGTTCACCAGGACCCGGAGGGAGGAATGAGGAGCACAAAACCCTCCGATGAGCACCAGATGCAACTGTAGGGCTCTCAGTATTTCCTTTTCCTTTTTGTTTGGAATCTTAGTTTTTACGCAGAGTATAAACTCTAATTTCAAGGTTGTTAACAAATGGTGTCTCTGACAGGCTGCTACAACTTGACATCAGTACCCAAAACCAATGATAGTGTTAACTTTTGCTGAAACTGGAAGTAAGTATTCAAGTGAAAGAAAGGCCTTTTTTTCAAGCTGTCAAGGAGGAAATCAAATAGGGTACAGCAACTAATAGTCTAGCAGAATGAGTTTTCCAAATTTACTCCAGAATTTGCTACAGAACAGTGAATAAGTGAATACCAGGAACGAGTCTTTCAAATATATTTCAAGTATGAAGGATGAGAAGAAAAAATAATTTTCATTACATTTGGTAAGATACATTTTACTTACAAAATTGTCTTATTGTTCTCAGTCGAGAATGGATGAAGTTACCTTTCTCTGAGAGATAATGCTATTTTTATAGAGCGATGTATTAAAATAATGTATTTTAAGTATAGTGATTTTAGAATTATGATTAAATATGTAACAGAAATACTCTCTGCCTTATAAAATAGACTAAAACTTCAAATGCGCAATATACATCTGAATTTTGGAGAACTTCAGCATTCATGAGATGTTCTTTAGACCAGTAAGGTATGACTTTACTTTTCTTCCTCTGATGAAATACTTTCGTATTGTAAAGAAAGTATTTATTCTAAAATATAGCCAGTACTGTTCTGTCAAAAGACTCATGTGTTACCAATTAATGGAAAATATTTAATGGTACTTTGTTTCCTCAAACAAGCCAGGGTTTTTTTTGTTTGTTTGGGGTTTTTTTAAGGCTTACATTTGGACTACTAAAGGATGACAAGCCCCATTTATTGAAAATTTAAGTACTGCTGAAAATGGTGTGTTTTTCTTGCGTTTATTATGATTCTTCTGTTCTTTTAAAATCCTCACAAGAATTACATCCTGAGTTTTATTAGTGTCTAACGATTAGGAAGCCTGGTGAGAACAAGTTAAAGATCCCCTTAAAGGCGCTGTAAATATTCACTTGAATCCTATTTTATGTTGTGTGCCTGCTGGCAGGGGTGATTTATAACTGACCTATAAAGAAAAAGACTAATGCATCTAAATAGAAGCAGCCACAACTCTGCCACAATGTGCAGAATGCACAGAACCGCATCCTCTATATTACGTTATCTCAGATACCCCCATTTAAGCAGACTCAGTCAAATTCTCCCAGCTGTGAATTATGAAAGACATAATTCTTTTCAGAAATCGAGCTGTTCTCACAGAATATTGATGGCTTTTCATCATTATGATTGTAAATGGCAGTTTTGCAATTTACAGAGCAACCATGCGTTCACATGAACTATATGAACACTACCGTCCTGACTTTTACAGTGAAATAAACTGCGTTGGTACTCGTGTTTTCCTGAACTCACGTTCTGAACATGGAAGATGCAATTTTATCCTTTGCCTATGAATGCCATCTTTTAAATTCAACACATTAATTGTGTGTCTTTGTTAATATTATTTCTTTAAAGCAGGCACCCTACTCCACAGCAAGTGTTACACCAAGAAAAAATAGTTAAGCATACTGTGAGAGAAAGTACAGCATGCAAAGGTGTTTCCCTCAAAACACAAAGGAATACCTGTATATAATCACATTAATAAATTGTCCACTGAAGAAGATAGATAAAGGTAAAGAAGGTGGAAAGGAAGTATGTGAACTCCACTGGGACAGATACAACATGTGCTGTTTGAGTTATGTTCAGTAGACAATTGTCTCTGAAGAAACCTAATTTGTCATTTTTTCAGTGGATGGACAATTTACTTCTATTTTTGTGGCATATGAAAAATGAGAATAGGCAGTATACTGCATATCTCTTATGGTGGATTCTGAGATATAAACTTATGTCAAAGTAAAGCGTGGCATATATAAAACAGCTTAAAGGAGTGGGAATGTTCAAACTTGCAGAGAAAAAAATCTATGCACAATTCTTCCCTGAAGTGATTTGTACTAGTATGAAAATACATTTGTTTTCCATATTATTATTTTTTCAGTTTTTGGTAATTTTCAGCATGGAAATTTGTGTAGCTCAGCTTACAGTTTTGAAATGGAAAATGGACAGTAAAGAAAAACTATGAAGACATAGGTTTAGATCTGTGAATTTGCACTAAATAATATAAAGTGGGGTTTGACCCAGAATCTTTGCAGAAATGAGTAGATAATTCTTAATAATGGACTCTGTTCTAAGGGGTTTGTTAGCACTAAAACCTAATATTTTAAGGTGCCCTGTTTCCAACTGATGGACAGACATGGCTGAATCTTGCCATAATAGAGTTACAAGTGACTATAAGTACTGCAGGTGTCTGGCTCGAGTGAAACCGTTCCTTTTCAGGCTGTTAAACCTTTCTTCATGTTGCAACAGTGGATCTTTAATCAACCTAGTTATTCATCCGGATTGCATCTGAAAAGTGGGACATCCAATGAGGTGATTATTGTGCTTATGAAACAAGTAAAAAGAACCATGTAAAATTCAACAGAGTACGTGTGTCAGAAACCTGGCCTTGAAGTTAAATAGTTTTCACTGTCTGCTGCTCTATAAACCACTTTTTATTCACATATGTTGTAATTCTTTATTGTGTGATAATGCTCTTTTATTTATAAATATCATCACTATTTTTAGAGACTGGAATACATTGTACTGATTCCTTTTGTTTACACTATGATAGTAAACTGAATTAATAGAAATAATGTTGCAGGGGCTTTGTGATTCGCTCATGTTAAAGTAGCGAAGAAATACCTTTTATTCAAAATGGATGCAAAGAAATGAAATGAAATTAATCTTGCTGACATCCTAGATCAGGCTAGGAAAGTTAGAATCAAGTTTAAATTGGGATCATGGTGAGATTAGGCCTTCTGTAGCCTTACTGTTGTAACTACTTGAGGAAAGAAATTTACATGCAGTATTTTAGCATCTGATGTCCTGCATCTCTGAAGAAAAAGGTTTTAAAGTCACAATTATGGAATACGTATTTTCAAAGTCCTTTTCTTCTCAATAGTGTCCAAATCTGAATGACAATGTCGTCATATTTAGATTCTAACAGGCACTCCTATTTAAAAAGTCTGCCCGTATCTTTTAAATAGTGCTCTATTGTTTTCAGTTTCCTGTTCCCCTTTGATCCAAGTTCATTGTTGAGAACTTACTTCATTTTATGTTTACTCTGGTGACATAGATCTTTGAGAACTATCTTCACCAAAGTCTTTTACAATTGGAAGACCCCAGGTGACCAATACCTTTCTTCAGTCAGGATGAATACCTCCTGTTTCTTCTGCAGTTGCTGGTGGTTTGTTTGTGTACTTAATTTCCTGCTGTTCCTTTTCTTGTGTGAACTGCTTTTATAAGAGCAGTACCATTGCTTCTGTAAAAGTCTACCGAGCGGAGTGTACTGGTGGCTGTACAACCCAAGACAATGGTAGGAATTCACTGAGCACAATAATAATTAATAAATGAAATTTTAACTTGAATACAGCTAGTGCTGTATGCAACTAGCGTACACTAGCATTCTTACATAATGTGTAAGTCAGCATATGCTATTTTTGTAATGCAGGAAGTTAGCAATTATTTTAATGTGCTTGGTTGTATTTCACACTAGAATATTATTTCTAAACATACCATTATAGTATGCAGGTGATAACTACTTCTGTGTTGCTCTGTAGTCTGCAAATGACCAAACTTTGATTTGTTTCCATCTTAAAAAGTTGGGAAGAGAAATACAACTAAGCCATCAAGAAAAAGGTAAGAATTAGAATCTGATGAATCATAGAATATCTTAAGTTGGAAGGGACCCTTAAGAATCATTGAGTCCAACTCCCTGTTCCTGGCAGGACTACCTAAAACTAAACTAACCTAAGTGCATCGTCCAGATGCTCCTTGAACTTTGACAGGCTTAGTGCTGTGATCACTTCCCTGGGGATCCTGTTCCAGTGAGTGACCACACTCTCAGTGAAGAACCTTACCCAATGTCCAGCCTGAACTTCCCCTGATGCAGCTTCATTCCATTTCCTTGTGTCCTGTCGCTGATCACCAAAGAGAGGAGATCAGCACCCTCCCTTTCCTGCCTTTCTTGAGGAACGTATGGACTGTAATGAGCTCACCCCTCAACTTTCTCTTCTCCAAGCTGGGAAGGGTCAAGACAACAAAAATGAAAGGACAAGAAAACAAAAATCAAATGAACAGAGCAACATCACTGATTGCGTATTGCATTTTTCGGTCCAGCATTTTGAGTTTCATTACTGTTTTGAACTCAGAACTTACTGAAGCCTAAATTTTTTTATTGACACTGACATTCATTGTTAATCCATTTCTAAAGTGGGACTACTTCTCTCTTATCCCCTCATTTCTCAACATTTAACTGGTCTTCATCTCCTTTTACTCTTTCATCACTGTTATTTTTTGGCCTATGTATTCTTGACTGCCTTCGGTGGTCCTAAGCTAACACCTAAATGAGTAAATGCTAGGAAACTTAAGTATGTTGCATAGGTGTTTAAAAACACCATGTAATACTCAATGTTACACATGAGAAACCATGTAAAGGCAGGATGTTAAATCTCTGTTAATTCCTTTGAGTTGATAGGCTCTATAGTGTAATAAAAATGCGAACTAAAATGATTATTACTTGAAAAGAGAATCTTCTTTTGTCCTGTACCCCAAATGGACCACACTTACCATTGTGATCATATGATTCATGTCTCCTTTTGAACCTCCTTAATTTAGGTGTCTCTTTCCATAGGAAAAATGGTTAGACTCTTCTTGGGTAAGTAGGAGACACAATTCTACCTGAATCTAGGTGGAAACTTTTGAAATTATTTCTGTAAGATTACTACCTTTTTTTTTTTTTTTGGACCGGTACATGAAGCGTAAGTGCAACTGGCACTTTAATTTCCTCCTTTGTGGCTATAGAGTAAAAGCAGGATAAAACGATGAGGGCAGTAGACAGGAAGTGTCAGCTTGGTTAGAGAAAAGTGAACTTCTCAGATCCTTCAGCACACCCAAAGGTAGAATCCAGAGAGAAAGGAGGCTGGAGAAATGCAAGGATGGAAGATTTAGTTGAAGAGGGGAATGCTATGGTAATAAGAATGGAAGTAGAAAATTAGAAATACCAAAGAGAAGACTAAAGGAAAGATCAGCACCTCTGGTTAAATTTTGTTACGTGAAATGCCATGTGTTCAGTGTCCAAGGGGAAAACAAAGCAGGTAAGGATTCCTGTAGACAATGTACACTGTGAATTTTGAGAACAACTATAGAGCAGTCATTTTCCATCTCATTAGTTCCCATAAGATCCCATACTTAATGCAAGCATATTTTCCAGGTGCGTCATTGCTGTCACGAAGCTTTCCTAATAGATTTCAGACAGGACAGACGTGCTGGAAACGGGAGGATTGTCGTTTTATTCTTTGAGAGAAACAAAAAGAGAGTCTGCTAGAAAGAATGCAAGGATTTTGTTTCCTTAGAACATATTTTGAAAGACTTCATAAAAAGGAAATGGAAAGAGCCAGAGGTTATTTGTATTTATTTAAGTGGTATTTAGTATTTCCTACTCTATTTCACTGTACTGCTGCATAAATGTTTTTCTATTTTTCAAATCAAACTACATTCTTTAAAGACCATTTTTTACCTCATGTATTTGTGTCACTTTTCAGGGCTAGATTCTTAAAAGGACTTAAAATAGGTCTTAAATGCAACTGCTGTTGTCTTTGTCTTAGTGCAACATCTAGTTTCATAAAATCCGTTCTCAGTTGCTGCAAAGTCACAAAATTGGGCATCCCAGTTTTCAATCTTTCAATCAGTTACTAAATACCTGAAGGCTTAATGGTGCCATGTGTACATCTCAGCACAGGCTCAGGTTCTGCACAAAACAGTACGAGCAGATGGTATGCCACCTCTCCTAGCCAGTAGCTCCTATGGAAGGTCAGGTAAACGTCTCCTGATCCTGGCAACACAATAACCAGAGGAGTCTGATAGCTGTGACAGATTTTGATTGAGGTCAGGCAATGCCATGTTCTTTGTAAAGAATGCTTTCACTGTCCTATCCCCTTCTTACTTCATCTACTTGATTTTCACGATTCTTGTTTTGTCATGGCAGTATAGTCTATGAATCTACTGTGATCAGCAATACATTTTGTCTCTCAACTCGTTAGCAGTTTGTCTAGCTCTGGTGCAAATGCAAGCTCCGTTCTTTCTGTTGGTACAAGCTAGGACAAGGTTTTAACTGAAAGAGGGTAGTTTTAGATTAGATATAAGGAAGAAATTATTTACTCTGACAGTGATGAGGCACTGGAAGAGGTTGCCCAGAGAAGTTGTGGAATTCCCCATCCCTGGAAGTGTTCAAGGTCAGGTTGGATGAAGCTTTGAGCAACCTGATCTAGTTAATGATGTCCCAGCTCCATGGCAGGGGGGTTGGAACAGATGGTCTTTAAAGATCCCTTCCAACCCAAACCATTCTGTGATTCTATGATTCTAAGTTACAGTAAAACACAGTATTAGGTCAGCTGCTTCTCCCAGAAGGAGAGCATCAGTTTTGTGACATATATAGTCCTCTGAGAGAGAAGTTTCTTCCCAAAGAAAAGTCTCTCATATCTTAGGCAGTTGGCAGCTGTCTAAAATGAGCTGTCTAAAATAACATTCTATGTTTTAGAAAAAAAATAATGCTGGCCATGAATAGACCTCATATGCTTCTGTGCAATAAATATACCCTCAGTGATCAGGTATTAACAGATTGCTACATAATACTTGGAGTAGTGTATTGGTTCAATTCACTTTTGTGCAGGTAAACAGTTTTTTTAAAAAAGCAGCTTAATTCTTTGGATTTTCATTAGAGTATTTAGGAAGTATTTTAGCTGGAAATTTTATTGCTGACTGTATGACATGTCAGCAAGATCACAAGCTGTTTATATGTTCTTGGTACAGATTTGTAAATATGGGAACTGTCTCAGGTGTGAGTATGTCATGCCAATGTCACTGAATCTTCCCATGTTTAATATCTTTGTGCTATAACCAAGTCAAGACACATGGAATAGGGAATCTATACTTAGAGATAGTTGAAATTCCACACAAAGTGTTATGTATGCTTTCCATAGAAATTATAGTGTTTACATAGAAGGAAATGAATGAAGGTATTTGGCTACCGACAGATTTTCAGAACATTTAATTTAGCAAATTTCAGAACAAACTGGATTGTCATCAGTCATGTTCTGTAGCTTTTAAATCAGCAAGGACTCAAAACAACATTAGATTAAATATTCTGTAGAAACATTTCTAGATGCTGGAACTTAACTTATCATACTCCTAATGGCCCCTAAGACAGTTCTGCTCAGTGTATATTCTCCAGACAATTTTAAGGCATAGTTCAGGAGTTAATATGGGTCAGAACAGCATGGTTATGCTTCAAGCAGATATTTTACAAAGTTTTGCATGAGGAAAAAAAAAAATACCCTTATTTGATAGAAAATAAATATGGGATCATTGGAGACACTTGTCAAAATATTTCAATATGGGGATGACTATGGAGGATCCAACTGTCAGATATCAGTACCTGTCACTACATACTAGAAGTATTAGTTTGGAAATGTTACTAGCCGAATATATAATCTGTTGAAGATAAATTTTATATGGAAAAATGTTTATTTCAACAAAAATATTGTCTATTTTAAAAAATGTTTTATAACTCTTGTTTTCTTTCCAAGCAAAAAAAGTCACACTTTTTTCAATTCCTGACCTGAAGCAAAAATTCCAGTCTCAAGTAGGCATTTGTCTTTCCATTTTATATCTTAATTTCATTTGAAATTTCATTTGAAATACTGAGTCTAATATTCAAATGTTGCTTTAAAGCAATGTAATGTTTCATTTTAGTGAATTCTGAAAAATAATGTCAGAGCATATTTGCATCTGCAAAATGTCTATCTATTTCAGTTATGTCCTAATTTGAAAGAACAACATTTTTTGTGCTATTGGAAATATCCAAAAAGCAAAAATGCCCTTGTATAACCTGGTCAACCTTTTGTTTATTTACCCCCAACTCCACAAGTCTGTTTCTTTTTCATGAAGTACAAACCTAGAAGAGGTTTTCATGAAATTCAATTACTTGGAGGCAAATCTGAGGTTTTGCTTGCACAAGCTTGATCCTGTAGTTCCAATAAACCTGATTTTTCGACTTCAAGCAAGACATTATTTGGCCCAGCACACCTAGAACTAGATTTTAAGAAAATCCTCATTCCCATTTAGGCACTTCAATAGCTGATGGATTTTCAGAAAAATTCAGCTCTCGTTGTGATACTGATGGTCAAATTTTCAAGAGAGGAGTGGGATAGAGGTTTAACAAGCACGTCTGTCTGTAAAAAAAGAACTTTCTTTTAAAACCAATAATAGTTACTTTTGTTCTAAAAACGTAGCTGTAGACCTCTTTATAGGTAGCCTTAAAGGGATTTAGACAGACAGATGAAAAGTGAACCATTAAACATGAAATACTAAAATAGATATGAATAAGGAACTAAAATATGTGCTTGGCAGCAGAGATGTCTGGAACTTTATTGGGGTTTTTTCACTTCTCTCTCTCTCTGCTGCATCTGTCTGTGTTGGGAGATGAGATGCCCAAAACATTACAGAAATACATGGTCAGAGCAGGGTAACACGCAAGCAAAATCTCAGCTTCCTCCTCTCTCTACGCCAGTGCTGGCCACACACCCACCTCAGCTGTGATCACTGGGTCAGTAATCAAAAGGTGGAGGAGGGTACAGATGCTGGAAACCCCCCAGGAATGGGAAATACGAGGGCTGCAATTTCTTCCTCTGTGTGTGAGTGTGTTTACATACAGAAAAGGAGTACTCTTCCTTATAATGATCTTTTTGTCCTCTGTCTTAGGTCATATTATTAATTTGGTGGGCAACACGTCACTTCATAACGTATCATTTGCACTTCCACATTTAGTGGCATTTCCTAGCACTTTTTGCAGATCCTGCTTAACTCGTATTTTTTCATCCATTCTCTTTCTCTCCCTTCCTTCTTCCTTCAAAGGTTACAGTCCTTTTCTGTATTAGCACAACTCTTCAACCTCTCAGCCAAAGCCAATTGCATTATTCTTCAAAATATTTGGCTCTGTGACTGTGCTTTTAGATTGCTTACTCAAGAACTTGCCCAAAGACTCTGCTGCCACGTTATGTCTGGCACACAAAGAATAAACTTGTTCAGCAATTACATGGAAAGCTTCTTGAGGAAATGTTGAGAATGGCTGTGCTATGACTGGTTCAAGGAGATAGGCAAAATAGGATACAGCTTAGGGGCTGGGAAAAAACGGGAGTTCCTTCCCTTCTGCCCCACAAAAAGCCAAACATATTTATCAGTTCAAGCCTTCCAAAAGCCTTTGTATGCTTTGATTTCTCCTATTAAGTTTTTTCACCCCCAGATTCTCCTACTGAGGCTTTCCAGTACTCTTCTTGATCTTTGAATGTCACCTGAGAGTGAATACTGCTACCAAAGGATATTTGCTATATGAAAAATCAACCTCAGTGACATTCAAAGTCAAAAACTGGCTGTGACTGTGACTCAGGTCTAAGAGCTACTAATTAAACACTCTGAAAATGGCAGATTGGTTTTGCTAGTTCATTGTACTAATTCTTCAGACTGGCAGTTTCCTGACAAACTTCTTCCTTCTTTCTCCTGTCATTTCAGGAGATGAAATAGTTCCACAATAGCTAATGAATCACAGAATCACAGAATTGTAGGGTTAAAAGGGACCTCTGGAGATGATCTAGTCCAAACTCCCTGCCAGAGCAGGGTCACCTAGAGCAGGTTGCACGGGAACGCGTCCAGGCGGGTTTTGAATGTCTTCAGAGAAGGAGACTCCACCACCTCTCTGGGCAGCCTGTTCCAGTGCTCTGCCAGCCTCAAAAAAGTTCCTCCTCATGTTTAGGTGGAACTTCCTATGCTCAAGTTTGTGCCCGTTACCTCTTGTCCTGTTGCCGGGCACCATTGAAAAGAGCCTGGCCCCATCCTCCTGACACCCACCCTTTAAGGATTTATAAGTGTTGATAAGATCCCCCCTCAGTCGTCTTTCTTCCAGACTGAAGACACCCAAGTCCTTCAGCCTTTCTTCATAAGAGAGGTGTTCCAATGAAGAGGGACACTGAATCCTATTATCTTATTTTAGTTGTTAGTCAGGTAGAAGAAATGAAGGTGTCAGGACACAAACTATTGGTAAATAGACCAGAAGTGTCAGACATCAGCGGACTACTTTCTGCCCCTATTGCAAAACCTTGGAGATTGTAGAAATGACTATAGACCGACATGTGTCATGTCTGGAATGTGCTCTAATAAATGCTTCTTTCCTTTCTAAGATGAGCCCAGCACACTCACACTGAAAAAAAATAAAAAAAAACCCAAAACCGCAAAGCTTTACATCAAAAGCAGCAACTCTGTATGCTGATGTAGTGAAGAATGGAATAGGAAGCTAAGAAATATATATAATTTCATAGTTTAAAAATCATTAGGATTTTACTGAAAAGGAGTAAACATTCATCAGTTTGAAAGGGTGGCTGATTGCCTAAATTGTAAGTATAAGCTTTCCTCCAGCCTTCGGATGCTTAAAATTTCAATAGAGTACATTGCTGCAAAGTTTTGTTAAATTAGCTATTCTGGAAGCCAGCTTCTCAACCAAGAGGAAAAAACTGTACTTTAAACTCATTTTGGAATAGGTCAGACACCTGAAGACCTGCTCAAACCTTTAGCAGACTGTATTTATAGGAGGGATGGGCAAATACTCAGTTTGAAAAGAGATGTGATATTTCTGCTCATCTGTTTCTTACTTCCCTCTGACACAGGGTAGTTAGTCCCTTCATATAAAGCAGTTGTGTTTGTTTTATAATTAAGTGGGGGTAGAGGAGGATGGATGGATGGATGGATGGATGGATAGATGCATGGATGGATGGATGCATGGATGGCTGTTATTTTGAACTGCCACAGACGGGAATGGGAGCGTTGACCTGACTGCTCTTGAGGGAGAGATGTGGAGATGGTGACAACCAGCTAGGGCTGTGGTGGAACACCTTGGAATGGGAACCAGCCAGCAGAGTTAACCTCGGAAGAAGGTGTCAGGCAAGAGTTTCATATTCTTTTGCATGAGAAACTAAGTACACATCTGTGTATAAGCCAAATTTCACCAGGTCAGTTCTACCTATCAGTTTGCAGGCAGATTTTTGTGCCTGCATGGAGCACCAGTAAAAAAGAAACTGAGTCTGCAGCACAGCTTGTGGGCTTAGATCCAAAATCTGTAAAATATGATCAAGTGCTTTGGGATGCATGTCAGACATGAAATACTCATATTATTCATTATGTACTTTTACCTCATAAGAGTTTCAGTTACTGTCAGTGCTCTTTGTAAACCTGAAACATCTGATTGAAACAAAGAAGTGAGACAGGCATATTTGCCCTTTGGACGTTTTTGTTCAGCTTTTATTTTCTTTCTGATTCACATGCTCAGACACCTGTACAACCTCACCTTCCAAAGTCTTTTTGTTCTCAGAAATGAACATTGCTGAAATAGGTGAAATGCAGATTGTGAACTCTTTATGCAGTACATTGCAGTACATTGCATTTACACTTTGATCACCGGGTCTGTCATTTCCACAGGCAGATACTTGTGATGTCAAAAGCATGACAAGGACTTAATGGCAACGCCTGTAGCAAGCTTAGAGTGCAAGACAAATGGACAGATTTTTGTCAATTGCTGCAACCAGTTTGGCAAAGATAAATCGCATATTTTTGCTGAATTACCTTAGTTTCACTAAACAATACCTCTTTTACTGAATTTTTCATGATGAACAAAAATAATGTGTCTTTAATGTTTTATTATTTTCCAGTTCTTTCTTTTTCCTTGTTCATTTTGTAAAGCAGCTGCTCAGATTATAAACTATCCATCCATACAATGGTCTTTGATGCTTCCCCAAGGTTCAAGCACTTTTTATATCTGCTCTTCGTTGTCCTCTGCTTGGCCTGCCTTAAACTGGACCCCTAGGGAACAAAGTGATGCATAAGCAATCTTTTTTAGTATTCCATGGCTTATCATATATCCCCTTTAGGACTTCATTTTGTATTTCTCTCTAGCAGGAAACAGTAATAGATTCTGTAAATCTCCTTTTATAATGTCTCCTATTTATTACACACATCTAATGGAGCTGCATGTCATACTTCATTTACTTCAGTGCACATGTTTATTAACCTGCTATATATTAGAGAACAAACATTGGTCCAAGAGCCTTTGCTCTTCACCAGTGTGGTTAGTTACTTTAGTAAGGCTGAAGATGCTTCTGTATGTGAGCACATATGTGAGTCAAAATTGGACATGTATGATAAATATTACTGTATTAATAAAAATCCTGGGTGTCCCAGCGTTCTTTTCTCTCTGAAGCTGTTTTTAACAATGGAACAAGTCCTTTCTTAGATTGCATGTCATGGAAAAGGGCAGTTGTGTGAGCAGTTTGAGGTAAGCGTGTCTGTAGTAAAGTCCACACTCACAAAAACTACAACTTAATGAGAAAAGAAATCTCATATAAGAGAGTAAGTGAGAGGGCATGTACAAATTCATAGTCTTCCAGATAGTTAATATATCCAGACATAACCATTCCCCCTCTTCCCTTTCTTAGTTACATTTTTTACTCACACACACATAGACACATGCTATGTCATTAATTCAGTAGCTTTCTGTGTGAATGTGCTACAGGAATTAGGACTGCATGAGCAACATGAACAACATACGTATTTCATTGAGCTATAATTTCTGCAACATTTGTAATGACTTCTATTTCTTTTCAAGAAAATAAGCGGGCACTTCTTTTCATATACAGTAGGTCACAAAGAGCTCTCTCATATACTGCCCAGTGTCCTTCTGGCACTATTTGTGTAATATTATTCAGGAGACATGTTGCTCCCGTGTTCCAAATTCAGTAAAAGCTTTGTCTACTTGTTTGGTGATTAATAAAAATAAAAAAAATATCTATAATCTGCCAAATCTGCACTCTACTTTGTGTTTCTGTCAGAACATTTAATATGAAGAAGATTCAGCAGAACAGAATAAGAAACATTCAAGGAAAGAAAAGGACAAGACCTTACATAAATTTTAACCTTGCTGATAATAGCCATTCTTGCCTCCCTTGAAGAATATTTAATTGTTTTATTATGTATTTTAAACTTCATCAAGCACTTGAAATTGGATTTTCATTTCTGAGTGTGAGCTTCTGTTGGGTAACATTCAAAATAAGAGATTTAACAAAAATATAAAGTACTGATTGCTCATCATGATGGAGAGTATTATGCCTTTGGATCTACATTACCAAAGCCCATGGTATTCCAAAATATGTTTTGGAAAGAATACAATACATAAAAATGAATAAATACAATACATAAAAATAAATAAATACAATACATAAAAAATTAGTAAGTACATATACACATTGGAAACATTTTGTGGAACTGGATGGACTTTAAAGACTGTTTTTATGCTTGATAGAATCCTATTCCTAAATGTTCTTAATTGTGAGTAAATTGCACCTTTTTCAGTCATCTTTCATTTTAGTAACAATTACTGTAAAGCTGAATAATGCCTGTTGTGCAATATCTTGATGCAAGAAATTACTCCCAGTAGAATGAAACGTTAGAAAGGGTGCAAAAATAACAACTGTGTTTTTCTTGGGCTCTCAGTTGGATTACATTGTGTTGCAAAGCATTTGTTGTTGTAGGTAAGTTCCTACTTTTAGCCTGGCCTTCTCAGGAAACAAACTTCATGACTACATAATCTGCATGAGTACAAAAGTCTTTCTGCTAGCCTCGCTTAATAATGGAAGATGCTGCTCCATTTCATCTATATATGACAGAGAGATTTTAAAGCCATTACCTTCCCAAAAAATAAAAAAGAAAAGAAAAGAAAAGAAATGAAAAAAGAGGTAGTCAAATAGAGAAGAGAAACTCTAGAGAAGTGGGAAAACTACAAATTCAGCCTATTAAAGTGAATACAATGTGTGCAGGACTGATACACTGGAGACCAAAATGTATTAGTTACACTGAATATGGAATTGCTTTTTCCTTTGGCCAAACTGGCAGTGCACATTCCTATAAAACTGCACAAGCTGTTATTATGTATGAAGATTCTCCTGCAGAAACTGGAAAAACACTGTACACAACAATCGTGTTGACTTTTCTGAGCACAGCAGGTATACAGACATTTGAAGAAAGTTTTATTCCTATGAAATTTTTAGACTACATGGTCCTAACAATTTAGGTTTAGTGCATGATAAAAGTCATGTTAAAGTTCTAAAATTCTTTCAAATTATAACTTTGTGTAAATGTGTTTATTTTAATCATTATTTCTTTTGGTCCATACTTCCAATGTAATTAATATTCAATAAAGGAAGTTCTCAAGAAGCAGAAACAAACTTTAGACATTTTAATAATTCACTGTTCTCTGCTGTGTTCTGAAAAAACATATCAGACTTTTTGGAAAGGCAGGTACCTATCAAGTACTCAGTGATTGTCCTTAAAAGGAAAGATTTTTGTTCAAATTAAATTTATATGTGCTCTTAGTAGGCAATCTGGTATGGCAGAAGGATCATTTATTTCTGAAGTATTAGCAATAAAATTTGGCCAAGAACGTAGCATGTACTGTGGGTAGAGTAGTACATAGTATTAGCAGCATTTCATGAGGCTCTGAAATAGACTAGACTAGAATATTTCAGTTGGAAGGGACCTACAAAAACCATCCAGTCCAACTGCCTGACCAATTCAGGGCTGAACAAAAGTTAAAGCATGTTATTAAGGGCATTGTCCAAATGCCTCTTAAACACTGACAGACTTGGGGCATTGACCACCTCTCTAGGAAGCCTGTCCCAGTGTTTGAGCACCCTCTCGGTAAAGAAATGCTTCTTTATGTCCAGTCCAAACCTCCCCTGGCGCAGCTTTGAACTATCCCCACACATCCTATCACTGGATGCCAGGCAGAAGAGATCAAGACCTCCCTCTCCACGTCCCCTGCTCAGGAAGCTGTAGAGAGCAATGAGGTCACCTCTTAAGCTCCTTTTCTCAAAGCTAGTCAAACCCAGAGTCCTTCGCCACTCTTCATAGCACATGCCTTCCAGCCCCTCCACCAGCTCTGTTGCCCTCCTCTGGACGCATTAGAGCACCTTCCCACTGTTTTTAAATCCTGGGGCCCACAACTGCACACAGTATGCCAGGTGAGGCTGCACCAATGCTAAATACAGTGGGATAATCAACCCTTTTGACCGTCTTGCTATGCTGTGTTTGATGCACCCCAGGTTGCAGGCTTTTGCCCCTCATGGCTGCCAGGGCACACTGCTGACTCCTATTGACCCTGCTGACAACCGGCACCCCCAAGATCCCTTTCTGCAGGGCTGCTCTCTAGACACTCCTCTCCCAATTCATACTTGTGTCCACCGTTACTCCATCCCAGGTGGAGAATCCGGCGTTTGTTCTTCTGAAATTTCATGCCATTGATGATTGTCCAATACCCCAATCAATCTAGATCCCTCTGCAAGGCCTCTTGTCCCTCAAGAGAGAGCCAACAGCACCTCCTAGGTTTGTGTCATTAGCAAACTTACTAATGGTGCATTCAACCCCCGCCTCCAGATCACTGATAAAAATAGTGAACAGAACTGGCCCTAGAACTGATCCCTGAGGAACACCACTGGTGACTGGCCATCAGCCAGATGCAGCCCCATTCACTACAACTCTTTGAGCAGTTCAGCCAGTTCATGACCCAGTGCACTATGTACATGTTCTTCTCATAGCTGGACAACTTGTCCAGAAGGATGCTGTGAGGGACCATATCAAAAGCCTTACTAAAATCCAGAAAAACTACATCCGCCACCTTCCCGTCATCCGCAAGGCAGGCAACATTATCCTAGAAGAATATTACATTAGCGAAACAGGACTTTCCCTTTGTGAACCCATAGTGATTCTGCCTGATGATTGCATTGACCTTTAAATGCCTTTCAATAGCACCCAGTATGATCTTCCCCATAATTTTTCCAGAAACTGTAGTTAGACTAACAGGTCTGTAGCCAATGGTTAATGGTTTGACCATTCAGAACATTCTAACAATATTATTATTAACAGAAGTAATGCAGTATCTCTACTGCAGCTGGTGATGACTGTTCTTAAAATGTTTTAACTATCTCCTATTTCACCCTCTGGGTATATGCTTATATGAAAAAAAAATGGTGTTGAAGGAATTGGCAGTAGAAGAAGTTCTAGTTAAACATACTTATAATAGATTACTGAAAAATGATAATGATTTTAATCTTCATTTTTATGGTGACCAGCTTATCCAACATAAGGCAGAAAGGAAAAGGGAAGAAAAAGTAGTCAGATCTAGCAGATCCGTTAAGAGACAGGAGGGGAAAAACAAGCCCTGATAAAGATACAACTCTTTGCTTACGTTTCAAATTTTCAGATTTATGGTGGTGATTCAGGAGACTAATTTTCCTTTATAAACAAGGTTAATGAACACAACCTGGGCTGCTTTCTGGCACTCTAGCACTACAAAGCCTACATCCTTACACCTAAACATATTTTACCTACTAAGCAGGATAGCAAGCTGCCTATTGGAATGTGTTTTGAGTCCTTTCTAACTCCAAAACTGGCTCTGAGAATTTTCTGAGATAGTTTTTGGTCCCCTAAAATTGCCTGTGATCTTTTTAACATTATAATAATTTAACATAGAATAGCTTGTTGAGTTTGAGTACTTGAATACTACCTGTCACCGCTTAATTTACAGCACAGTCAAAGTACCATTGAAAGTTCTAACACTATCTCAGTAAGGCAATGGGTAGAGTGTAGGAGCTAACACCAACACTCTTGGGACATTTCTTCCAAACATTGGCTATCAAAAGCTTGCTGCCATGAGCTAGCATCCTCACAGTGCACCAGTTTGAGAGGAACTGGCCCCGCTTGGAGGAAGCAAATATTTGTCGTTACTCCTCTGGTCCAACACTGCTCTGCTGCAGTGGGGGGGCTGGGCTAGAGGTGTCCTGAGGCCTTTTGCAGCCTTAATTATCTGCCCTGTGATGCTATTGCCCTCTGTTCCTAAAGCTCAGTATAGCTCATTTTCCAGAGGCTGACAGCATAAGGCACCATGGCTGCAGATGTGGAAGTATGATAAATCCTCCACAGCCATTCTTAGGTCTAAAAGCATATCTCTTTTACTTCTGCACTTCACGACTTGCCTTACAGCTATTCAATATGTTGGTTCTGCTTCTGTTAATTTAGACTATACTGACATTAATGTGTTCATTGTATTTGTCTGCCTTACTTTATTAATGTGTTACTAAAAAAAACAAAACCAAAACCAAAAACCAGGGCTGGATTTCTAGGACATATGCTCTTTCTTCTGCCATGTAGTGAATATGAATAAACAGAAAGCAACACGACGGTACTTTTTCTGTATGTTTTCCTTTAATAATTTTCTGGATAACTACTGCTAGGTTTATAGTTGCATAAATTTAAATTAGTCATGGACATTTACCAGCCAATGATTTTCACTTCACTTGCTCTGAATGCATATCTATACTACATAACTTTTATGCTGTCTAATATAGTGTAAGTGATTTTTATTGTTGACAATACCTAGGTTTTACTGCAAAGAAGTATAAATAAACTGTAACTTTAAAAGATATGATTTAACCAATTTCTCTTGAAAGGAAGATTTTTTGTTTTATGACCGATATTTACTTATGGATTGATGATACAAATGGTTAAATATTAATTTCCCAGATTCTTGCTCTGCACTTAGTTCTTTGCCTGAGTTCTGAAACCAGACAGAATCACTTCACACCTTCCATCACTCTAAATTTAATGAGAAAATAAAAACTTTTACAAAAGTGTCTAGCTCAATTTAAGTTGTCAAACAAAGCATACATCACAGTTGTCCAGCGTTGTATGACAGAAGCCCGCTCCAAAAGTCTGTTTGCATGGATTAAATGGATATCTCCTGAATTTGAGTTTAAATCGGAAATTAAATTACATTACATTAAGTTACAGCACATCCATTGTACAAGTGACTGAAGAAAAGGAAGCTAGGCAGACATTTCTGTAAAAATGTGGTTGAAGTCTGTTCTTCATAACTGCTATGAAAAATGTATGGTATGTTGTATTTATATTTTCTCTAGGAATTTGGGGAAAGAGGTTTGTTTTGATTTGTTTTTTCTTTGCTAGAAACAATAAAAGGAAGTTGTTAAAATCTATTACTGACAGTTGTTCAAGCTACAAAATACAGCAGAAAAATTGGCAGTCACAGAAACAGAATGGGTGGAGCTGGTCAGAATTTTTTTGCATAAACAAGAGTTCTTTAGTAAGTGCCAAATTCAAAAGCAAAATCACTTTGATAAATGCAAATCATAACACAGGCTGAATTTCCCATCTATTTGGATAATAGTCTGCTCCTAGGTGGAAACAAGAAATAAGAACTTAACCAAAAAGCCAAGAGAAAAACAGGGAATTTAAAAGGAGAGTAGCATAATTAGACAGGGTTTACAATTATTTTTGCATTAAATGTTTAATTATTTTTGACAGAATTTATGTTTTTGTTTATGAATGATTAACTACTGTTTTCTTACTTAGATTTCTGATTATAAAGCAAAAAAAGTTATTTTTAATGGATGTAATAAATTAGCAAAGGGCATATGCTGTTTGCTCATGCACACAGTAATCTCTATAAATTATTATTGATATAATCTATATAATTAAGTAATAGGATGACAGAAAAAGGTTATTTCCCAATAGAGGGAATAGAGGACAATTTGAATTGTTCAATTTTCTCCTGCTAACAGTGAGATTACACAGAGAAATGGAGCTTTCTAAAATAAACTGTTGGAGTCTGTTGCTATCGTCTGCTTGCCATTTGATAAACTCAATGGCAGCCCAAACCCCTGTCTAAACTCTCAGCTATTCCATATCTACAAGACATTACTGAGACATGTCACATGCTCTTTCCCAGTCACTCTTGACTGATTTTGCGTGTTTTGTTTAGTTTTATGGTTTATGTGACTATATCAAGGAGTTCAAATCATTAAGCTGGTAATTTAATCTTAGTTAAAGTATTACTGGTTATATTATAGATGTCTTAGGAAGCATCATTTACTCACATAAAAGGAACTTACTGAAAATATGAAAACACAGCACTGTGTCACGCGTCACCTTGCTGTAATAACATTTTGGAATACAAATTTCATGGTGTCTATGAATATCAGTAACATTATGAGTTTCCAGTTGTTTTAAATGCTTTACGGAAGATACTTTCAAGTTGAAACTAATGTAATAAATACCATCATTTCTGCATTTCTGAAAGTGTAGTTTTTTATACTCTTCCATACATGTAACAAATGTTTCAGCATAGAATGAACACTTTCAACTTTTTATGTCACTTAAAGCTATGGGGATACTGAGAATATAAAATACTTTAAGGTACCAGTCTTAGAAAAAGGTTATATTAAGGAAATATGGGAAACATATTTAATGTATTCTGGGCTTGATTACAAATAGTAAAACATATAGTCTGGATCTACACAGAAGTGATTCCAGTACATTCATTAAATAACACCAAATAAGGATAGCAGTAGTGATAAGGATAGCTGTGTAATATTCCAAATATTTATGTATCTATCTGGTTCTGCTGATGATCATCCAGCCTTATACAGTTTGCAAACTGGAGACCTCCAGCTGTGTTAGACTAAACACGTTTATTCTGCTCCAAAGCCATCTTTTTTGTAAGTATCTGGGCTGTTAAAGGTAGAAATTATTCAGAGAAATAAAGTTACTAACAGCAAAATAGGAAGGAAGTTCTGCCAACTAAATCAAGAGGATTATTATAGGTATCTGTCCCTGAACATTATTTTGAACAGATACATTGCAAAGCACTCAACATGACTTTTATGAAAATGAAAACAAGCTTAGATTAGGTACTTATTAAAATCCTAAACTGCTGACTTCTTGAAGCATTTGACTGTGATGGGTGCCTGAAAAATTTTGATTCCAATAGAATATTTGCATATACCCTGGGTAAATATCCCACATATGAAACTACCAGACAGAAACCCTGCTTTCTTTCTGAACTATTAAAAAAATGATATCTGGGAAAAAAAAAAAAAGTTGTATTCTGTTTGATTTAGCTTCATTCCTTATAGACAAAAAAATTCTGGTATGGACTGGACAACATCAGCTTTTCACAAAATAAATAAGTTAAAAACTGCCTGTCAAAACTGAACACAGGAAGCTCATTGAGATTTCAACAAAGTCCTTCTCGCATGCTGAAGGCATGAGAGGCAAATACCACGCATTAGATTTCTCATCTGTCCTCTAAGAAATACTACATATTTGATAAAACCAAGACTTATCAGAGATGAACACCTTCTTAGTCTCTCATAAATTCCTCTAGAAGACCATGATAATACTAGAAGAAGACTACAGCTGAAATACTACTTTCAACTAATGGTGCACTGAAGTATGTACCTATTTCAAGAAAGCCTTTGTAAACTGTCAAACACTGGGAATTTTCTAGCTGCAATTCTAGTCTAACTTGCTGCCTGCAGAGCTTTTAATATGTGTTGTTTTTTTTTTTAGACAGGTTACAATTTCCACATTATAAAAAACCCCAGACCTTTCAAAGACACTTATCTTTTAGAGACCCACAAAGGCTTTCATATGGGTAAGAAGCGTGAAGTGCTGAAGCTGTTTATCTGGGAAAGTGAGAGATAAGGGTCGTGTCTAAGTGACATGTTTTTTTTTTTTCTTTTTTAGGATATTTTTGCAGTTGTTGGACTCTGTTTATGATGGTTCTGAAACTCAATGGGAACTCAGCTTTGGTTCTATTTTTGGTGACATTTTTTAGATATAGACATCTTCTCTTGATGAGTCTGCAATGTCAGATTTCATAGCTTTATAGAAGAAATGCACACAATTCTTGTAGGAACACACCGAAAGAGAATCAGAGATTAGGTTTTCCAAGGTGGTTCAACCTGCCTTCCTCTTACACTCTCTGCTGTATGGTCTCAGTCCAGTGTTTCTCATTGTCTTTCATACAGCCATTTCTTTGCAAGACGGATGCTCTTTAACTTAGCTCCCTGGTATTGGAGCACATCATGGCTCAAGATTTTTTTCTCTATGTGCCTCTCTACCATGTCATTGGTTTACTCGCCAGCAAGAGAAACTAGTTTTGAATAGTCTGTTATCCACCTGTTATCCAGGTGTATATTGGGTACAGGTTTCTATAGCTACTAGTGTAAGAACTTAGGTTAATTCATTTTAGAATTTAATCATTTCCCTGGGATTTGTGAAGGAGCTCAGGCTGTAACTGCATCATCAGATAGATGGCGTAGGGTGGCAAAATTGAAAATTCACATTTGTCTGAAGTGGGAACTTCAAACAGCAGAGCTGTCAGTTCTCAGAGCTCTTTTGTTTGTTTCCAAACAAAATTTGTTTAGAATCTACTTTTTTTAAAATTTAAAAAAATAGACAGGATGCAATATTATTTATCATTATACTCAGAATACAGTAGTCATTCTTGAGAATTTTTTACAGAAACATACCCTTCAGTCAAAGTCATAAATATGATGGAAAGTTACAGAGAACAATTGTTCAACACTTACCATAACACCCCTAAATTAAGACATCAGACTTCAAAGGAAGACATTTTCTACCTAGCATAAAATTAAAATTGATTGCCAGACATTTTGCCAAAGGGTGTTGTGCCTGAAAAATCTAAAAGCATAAATTCAGGAAGGAAAAATCCATTGATATGGGATAACCATGGGAACCGAAGAGCCACAGTAGGATTTCCAACCGAGGAATTTTCTGAAGGATGCTTTTCAGAGGCAAAGAAAATAATTCCTGTACTTGCCTCTTTGTACCTTCTTTGTCTACAGATCCAGTAGTTGCCAGTGTCTGAGATGGCATACCTGAACAGAAGCAGCTGTCTTCTTAAGGCTAGGCTGTCCTAGTAAAGACAGATTCACTGTGAATGGGAAGGAGAATGTTTGCTGGAAATAGTGAGAAACCTGGAAATCAGATTTTGTTGCACAAGCACCTACTTCATTGTAAAGCATGAAGAAATCTTAGAATCCATTGAGATCTCTTCTTACTGCTCAGCTTTACAGAGCTGTTTAATGCAGCTATGCTTGTGTTTAAAGCATGTACTTAAACGTCATGTTAAAGGCCCAGAGCAAATATAACCAGAAACTCCAGTTTTCATGATCCATAAGCTTTAGTTCGGGTTGAAATTAATTTCTTTATGCTCTAGTAAGAAACAAAAGAATGGAATAATTACTGAAATACAAAAAATGAAAATCGTTTTGTTGAAAAGAATAAGGTCCTTACCTTTTTTTACCTTTTCCCAGGAATATAAGTATGGCCTAAACTTTCAAAGACTTTAACCAAGCAGATGCCAGTCCAGGTTGTGCAATTCTACACCTGCAGCCATATTTACTGCATTAGAATAAGAATATACATTCAAATATAATAATGTGCTTCAATTGTGTTGAGTAAGCATGAAAATTATTATAAGATAAATTATCAGGTGTATCATCCTTCACATATACTCATACTGCATTTGCTAAAATATTATTTCAATTTTGGTTTGGGTTTTTTTTGTTTTTTTTTTTTCTTCAAATAAGTACCTTCAGTTTGGTGTTTGAATCAAAACAGTAAAAACAGCGTTACAACTGAAACAGAGTTTTCCATTTTTTCTGTATGATAAAGAAAACAAAGAATAAATACCTTCATTAAATTAAAAAAATAAAAAAAAACAACAAAAGAAAAAAATAAAATTAATATTTAAATAATTATTAGTGTTTTATTTGTAACCTTTCATGAAGGTTGTGAAGAAACTTTAGTATAGATGATATTACAGCAATTCTTCTTGTGATGATGGTCTTCATTAAAATATAATTGATTTCAATAAATTTTACAATCCTCAGATCAAAATCAATGGTTTGTAACAGGTTAGGATCCAATAACTGTACATGTCCAAAAGAAGAGATTTCATTATTATTAGAAAAATTAATTAAAATCACAAATTATTGAACATCCCACCCACCAACACCCCCCCCCCAAAA
>VYZM01010208.1:87107-109932 GCA_013398915.1 Dromas ardeola
AACAAAACACCAAACCAACCCAAACCAAAGAAACTCTAAACAATCAAAACTAGTTTGTTTCTGTGCTTTGAATGGAACAAATATTTCAAAAATTATTCTGGCTTTTTTGTTTTGATATCTGAGGGCATTTCTAGCACATCTCGAAGATATAGCCACAAAATACAATAGGACACTAAATTAGACATAGCAATACGTGAACAGTAATCAAATGGAAAATGGTATGTTGGCAACAAACCTACCTTAATTGTACAGTACCTTCCATAAATGATGCAGTTCATTGCACAAATGGAGTGTATTAAAGTTTCTCATTTTATCTTGCTTGGGGTAATTATAAAGAATGTACAGTCTGAAAACTAATTAAAGAGAAAATCTAAACAACAGCAAAGTCTAATGAATTTTAAGCAGCATTTGCAGATAAGCGGTGGGGGAGTTTTTAAAAATTTTTATTTAATATGTGTGGACACTTGATAGTTGCTCAAGTGCAAAGTATTTTTACCTATCAGAATTATGTTACATATATACAAATTCAGAAGGTTTTAAAATTAAAACTTAAAAAACCAATAGTATTTCCTGGATCCTTTTATGAAAAGACCAAAATGATTTTCATTTAAGGTGCAAAGACTTTTTTGTTTGTTTTAATTTTAGTGTCTTTTAGCTTGGACTAGGCAAGAGAGTATATATATATGTGTGTGTGTATATATATATATATGACATGTCTCTGTCATGTCATGTAAATAAGAAATAACAGAGGGTTTAGACAAGTTTTTGGAGCTGCCTTTGAGCAAATCAAATGACTAGGAGAGGATGACAACAAACTCTTAATGGTTTGGTTTAGAAGCTTCCACTTCTCTGTGTAGTTTTGCTCTTAGCACTTCTGAAACAAAACTCCTAACTGTCCCTGCTTAGCATTCTTTAATTCATACCACTGAATGGAAGAAAGAAGAGGCATTCTGGGAATGCACCTATCGGCCTTCAGCCAGTGATGGTAATTCAGTCCTTGGAACCAGAGTGGGGCTAGCCTAAGGTAAACCCCTGAAACTCACATAGTAGGGATCCCAGTGTCTATTTTTTTTTCTCTATAAATGCACTCCTTTTCGCTAAAGTGAGCATAACCTTAGACGACTACATTTTGTGACAGTAACATGCATTGCAAGTTGTGGATAAGTATGATATAATCTTACAGAAATGTTCAAAAGGTTCTATGTCAGGTTTTCCTGACGTATAGAAACATAGCATTGGCCCAATCTCATAGATTAAACAGCTCTTCTCCTTGAGGGAAAAATATTACAATACTAATAAAATAGCCACACTATCTCAATTAGATGCTGAATTGTTTCTCCTTTCTGAAGCAGAAGGAGGGCTCTTTCCTGCCTTATAAGGGCTGGGAACCAAAACTTGGATGGCTCCAGAGAATACGTGCAAGTGATTTGAAAGCTCTGTTAATTAACTAACTTAACAGAAATGTGAACCATGTAAGAAGTCAATTAAGTGGAATTGATGTGCATAATCTTTAGTTATGCCAACCTTTGTTTTTATACGGAGCTCACAAAGTGCATCAAATACATTTCCCTCAGCCTGGATACAGAAAAGCAGCTTTTTTTTTTTTTTGGCTGCACTTAAAAACATTATTTGGTTCTCATGCTTCCCCCAAGACTCTTCACAGCAATACTCATTCTTAGAGAGTGCTTGCTTCTCTGAAAGAGAACAGGCTTTGGATATGAAAAATATGATGGACAGTCAGCTGCCTGAATATCAGAACAGAATTAGAGACTGAGTAATACATTGCAGACATGGTTGCAAATACACATGAAATGATCCAAAACACTGTTCACCAATAGCTTTTCAGAAATGCCACCCACTGAAGGTGAGAGTCCCCACAGATAAGGCATCACAAGAGCTCTGATGTGAGTGTGCAGTCCCTCCACATGGCTCGGACTCACACCTCTCATCTGGTCTGTTCGGTCAGCTCAGCAGGGGGATGGGAAAATGCAAGTAGGAGGCCCATAATAAACAGCTGAGGGAACAGGAGGGAGAGAGGTTCAGAGATGCTATTTCGACTGTTTCCAGGGTAAATGCATAACACCTGGAGCGAAAGTTTCTTGACCCTGAAAGAGGACCTAGAAATGTTTTACTCGTCCTCATTCTCAAGAGTGACAGTGGTTTCTTTTCTTTCCCATTTGATGCTCAATGACTAAATCCATGTTGTATCAGGCAGTGAGACTAGGTATCTCTTTCCTCATTCACAAAAACCCTAAAAAAAAGACCCAGGAGGTCTCCTCCTCCCTGATCTGCTTAATATTCCATACAAAATGGGAAGTTGGCATGACTCCAGATTTCAATGTGTGTCGCCAAGGTGGTTTTCATATCCAGTAAAAGTCTCTGTCATATTCAGGTGCAGAAAGCAAAGGGAGAGTGGGAGCGGGGGCAGAGAAGAAGCTGTGGGTTCAGATTTCCCTATGAAGAAGCAGAAATGGCAAAGGCAAAATGGTACAGCTGTTGAGTATTAGTTAAAAAAGTGTGCCTGTTGCTGACAGAAGTGTTTTTGGAGAAAGGCCAGGCATCTGACTCCAGAAGGGAGTTCAGGACTTCAAGTGCTAAGTGTCCTCTAAGGTAAAAGTGGTGCTAATTCGGAGATTTAACTCCTCATTTCCTGCTGTTGACTGGCTCTTATGATCAGTAGGTTTGCAGATGACACCAAGTTAAGCGGGAGTGTTGATCTGCATGAGGATAGGGAGGCTCTACAGAGAGACTTGGATAGATTGGATCGATGGGCTAATGCTAACGGTATGAGCTTCAGCAAGGCCAAGTGCCAGGGCCTGCACTTGGGCCACAACAACCCCCATGCATCGCTACGGGAAGTGTGGCTGGCAAGCAGCCTGGCAGAAAAGGACCTGGGGGTTCTCACTGACAAACAGCTGAATATGAGCCAGCAGTGAGCCCAGGTGGCCAAGAAAGCCAATGGCATCCTGGCTTGTATTAGAAATAGTGTGACCAGCAGAAGTAGGGAGGTGGTTGTCCCCGTGTACTCAGCACTGGTGAGGCCACACCTTGAGTATCGTGTCCAGTCTTGGGCACCCCAATACAAGAGAGATATCGAGGTGCTGGAGCGAGTGCAGAGGAGGGCAACGAAGCTGGTGAAGGGCCTGGAGAATAAATCTTATGAAGAGCGATTGAGGGAGCTGGGACTGTTTAGTTTGAGGAAGAGGAGGCTGAGGGGAGACCTCATCACTCTCTACAACTACTTGAAAGGACATTATAGAGAGGTTGGTGCTGGTCTCTTCTCACAGGTAATTAGGGATAGAACAAGACGGAATGTCTTCAAGCTGCAACAGGGTAGGTTTTGACTGCACATTAGGAAAAAATTCTTCACAGAAGGAGTGGTCAGACACTGGAATAGGCTGCCCAGGGAGGTGGAGGAGTCACCATCCCTGAATGTGTTTAAGAGTCGTTGAGATGTGGTGTTGGGGGATATGGGGTAAGGGAGAACTTTGTAGAGTGGGGTTAATGGTTGGACTTGATGATCCCAAGGGTCTTTTCCAACCTGAGTGATTCTATGATTCTATGATCCTATGATCCTATGAAGACACGCTGAGAGATTTGTGATAGTTCAGCCTGGAGAAGAGAAGGCTCTGGGGACTTCTTATTGCAGCCTTTCAATATGTAAAGGGGCCTTATAAGAAAGACACAGAGACACTTTTTGCCAAGGCCTGTATTGAGAGGACAAGGGGCACTGTTTTTAAACTAATAAAGGTTAGATTTAGATTGGATATAAGAAAGAAATATTTTACTCTAAAAAGCCAAAAGCCCATGCATTTTCATTTTTTAATGTCCCCCAAACTTACCAGACAAATGAGCTAGTCCAGTAATGCATCCTTTCCAAGGAGTCATATTTCCCATAGTATTATTCACCACCAAGCTGCATCAGCTTGATCCGCAGCTTTGGGAGTCAAATAGGACATAAATGAAAAGCTATAATGAAATGCAAGACATCATTCAAGCACTCTTCTGGTCTTTTGTGTTAGCTGAATGTCTGCTGAGAATTTAGGCTGTATGACATTTTAGTAATTTAGATGTTATTATGATCAGAATGTATTTCTAACTAATGCAGAACAGAGATTACTTAATAGGTACCTGTCCATCATTACTTTCAACATGAAGGTCAAAGTGACCACTTTCTGCTGCTACTAGTCACATTCATGATACCAATACTGTGCATTACTAATTTATAGGTTGGTGTAATCATTTTAATCCTTTGTACCAGCTATATTTTAAATGTCTGATTATAATTTTGATAGTGCTTCCGCAATTATTGAGTAACAATAGAAGATTAATTAAATTGTGTGACTATTACCATTTATAATATCATCTGGAAGATATACTGCATTTAAAATGAAATTGTATCTTGTCAGTTTTGCATGATCTTGGATAACTGTTCTGTTAGAGCTTCTCAATTATGCTTCATTATAGTAACTAAATAAGTAATTTTTAAAAGCTTCATTTGACAAAGTGTCACGAATCAGCTTTATCGTATTAAATACAAGAATAAAACTCAAAAAGACCAGCGGGTGGAATGTTTTATGTAGTTTGATGGCATGGGTAGTTTCACAGAAACATGTCACATCCTCTAAAGTAAATAAGTCTAACATATTTCAGCACTGAAGAGTCCTAGTCACACAGTAAAACAAGTGAATGGCTCTCTGGTAGAACAGACTCCTTGAGAAGTTTTAATTTCTTTGATCTTTACACATCTGGTAACTCTTGCTGAGGATTTTGAGGATGCTTTATTCTTCCTTCTCTTCCATCACCACCAGAAAATTATAGCTTTCTGGGTACCAAAGGTACAGTGTCCTTCCAAGTGTCCAAGTAATCAATGGCTCTTTTAGGCAGATAACAAGATGCTGTTAATAGTTCCTCAACTGCCAGCTAAAAAGATTTACAATAGCTTTGTTTAGTGAACTGAGGAGAAATGTGAAATAGAAACAAAAAAACATCTATTGAGTTTCATCATGTGTCTTTCTCTAAACAAGTGAATGGCGCTCTGGTATCTCAACATGAGCAGGCAATGCGCACTTGCAGCCCAGAAAGCCAACCACATCCTGGGCTGCATCAAAAGGAGCGTGGCTAGCGGGTCAAGGGAGGTGATTCTGCCCCTCTACTCTGCTCTGGTGAGACCCTACCCGGAGTACCGCGTCCAGCTCTGGAGTCCTCAACACAAGAAGGACATGGACCTGTTGGAGCAGGTCCAGAGGAGGGCCACAACGATGATCAGAGGGCTGGAGCACCTCTCCTATGAGGACAGGCTGAGAGAGCTGGGGTTGTTCAGCCTGGAGAAGAGAAGGCTCCAGGGAGACCTTATAGCAGCCTTCCAGTGCCTAAAGGGGGCCTACAGGAAGGATGGGGAGGGGCTTTTTATCAGGGAGTGTAATGATAGGACACGGGGTAACAGTCTCAAACTGAAAGAGGGGAGCTTTAGATTAGATATTAGGAAGAAATTCTTTACTGTAATCGTGGTGAGACACTGGAACAGGTTTCCCAGGGAAGTTATCAATGCCCCATCCCTGGAAGTGTTCAAGGCCAGGCTGGATGGGGCTTTGAGCAGCCTGGTCTAGTGGGAGATGTCCCTGCCCATGGCAGGGAGTTTGGAACTAGGTGATCTTTAAGGTCCCTTCCAACCCGAAACATTCTGTGATTCTGTGATTCTAAAGCTTCATTCCCCAACAGTGTGAAGCCTGGACTAGCTATTACAATTTTTAAAAGAAGTCTTTTGGCTGTCTGCATCCTAATGTGGGTATCAATATCAACACATCATACTACAGATTATTTTTTTTTCAAATTAGGGTTTCAAAATATTTTCCCAGTGTCCTGGTTTGAGGTACATCAGAACCATTTTTCTGTTCAGTAATTTTACTTTTCAGTTAAGTCTCTTCTAACTAACTGCACTCTCTGAAATTAACAGCATATTTTTCAGACAGTGTCTGCTTCCAGAGTGATAAGGCCTGATGTTTATAGTGAATACCAAGGAATGGTATGCAGAGACGCTCTTGCTTATACTTACTGCTGTAACAACCAAGGTCAGCTAACTTTGGTATGCACCAAGTTGGAAGGTTGGAAGTGGAAGTGCGTAGAGGGTCGCACCTGTGGGGAGAAGCGGACAGGACAGGTGACCCAAAACTGACCAACAGGGTATTCCATCCCATCTGCCTCACGCACAGTCTAAAAGCTGAGGGATTGAAGGGATCAGCCCTCTTTCTTCAATGGCTGGCATCTGAGGCGGACTCTGTCTGTTCATTTGCCTCTGATACTGATCCATGTGTTCCTAAATCAAGTTCCAGAATCCATCACTGAGTCCAATCTGGGACTACCCCAGTGCTGGCTGGTGATGTGATCATCATCCTGGGAGCTTGATACTGGTTTTGCATATATTGTATAAATTCCATTATTTTTGTATCGAAACTGTTATCTTTTCTTTTTATTAATATTTCATTAAAGTAGTTTTCATTTTCTTTTAAACCTAAAAGTCTCTGTCCCTTATTCTCTCCCCCTTCTCTTGGGAAGGAAGAAGGGTTAAAGAGAGCATTTGTCGTTTGTTCAGTGGCCAGACCAGCCTAAACCATGACACCTTGTAGTCTGTGAAATAGTATATTCAGAGCGTTTGGATAACCATGATATATAGATGTGATGCTTTTGTGTTGTAAAAGCTCCACGAATTTTGTGGAAATGACAGCTATCCAAAATACACCTGTAAGACCTGGTTTGAATAAAGATGCTAAAGAAGTCAGAGAAAAAAAAAAAAGGCTATAAATGTCTTGGTTGGGTTGGAGGGATAGAAATATTGCCGATATTGGACATTACTCATGGGTATTGGAAAGAATTGAAAACTCTATCACCTCCCTGTGCAAATCAGCCCTGCAAGATGTTGTACCTAACACCCAGAGCCCTGGAACAGATTGAGAGACAGGACCATTGGTTAACTGCATATTTACACACTGTTTTCTCTGCGGTTTTAATACTCGCTGTGTGGGATAGCAAGCAGAAATGTGTGTACTCGTACACAGAATTAGGATTAGACTACAGTACACTCCTACCATAGAGAGCAAAAATAAATAATCTGTTCAGTTATTTATTTGTTTAATGAGGTTTCTGTGGGTGATAAGCAGAGGTCTGACTGAATAAAAAGATCAGCTGTCTGAAGAGGATCAGCACAGGACCTATACAACACTTAAGTTCATGTCAAGGCTTTAAATGGGATTAGTACGGATTCAGTACTGTCATTGAGAAATTTTGTTTATTTTTACTGCTTGCCTTGTATCTTCTTATTTGTGCTGCTGAAAAGCTCTAATACAGTTTCTGTTTTGATATGCATGCTATTTTGTGTAATCACAAAGGCCATAATTATCAGAGAGGCAACAACATTTAGGACTGTTTTGAATTTTACAGCACATTTTGGACTGCAGTCCATCATGGTCGTAAAGTCTATCCATGTACCTCATTGTTTCTTTTTAATTTAATTTTTAATTTAGGAATCACTTTTTGTTGGATTTTGTTTGGGTTTGTCCAATATATAATTTAACTAGGGAAATGGCTATTAGACCTCGGAAAAGCAATTTCTAATCATTCATTAAATTTCAAGTAATTGTGTTTAACCATCTTTGCTTAGAAAATAGAAGAAAAATCTATCCATATTAATCTATGACAGAGTAGTAATGCCGTGATGGTATGATGTTTTGTGAAGTTCATCATAATGATGAAACAGACTCCGTGGGAGAACAGTGCCATCTAAATAATGAAAGGTTGGATCTGAAATCTAGTGTTGAAGGCCACCATAAATTATTACATGAGATGCTTGTCTGATAAGCATTTGCAGAAAGTAATAATACTGGGATTTGCCAAGAAAGTGATTAAAAACATTTTCAAAGAAAGCTCAGTGAAAACATTCCTGCAAAGGCTTTGCTAGTAAGTATGTAAGCGATCACACTGAAGTGATTACCCGGCATAACAATTTATTTAGTTTTAAGTTCCATCCATTTCCTTGGCACACCTCATGCGTTTAAAAGCAGCCAAAACAGCTGCAGAAGGATTTGAAGAAGACAAGCTTTGCATATATTTTCACTGAAACGTTTCACCGTAACTCTCCCAAGCTCCCCAAAGCTGAATGGTCGCACTCTCCCTGTGGAAGAAGCAATTCAAGGAATGTCTTTCCACTGCTCTGCATAACAGGGATGAATTCAGTATTCAAAAATCTTTCTGTGTATTTAGAAATCAGTTACCTTTGAACGACACACACCTTTCTAGTTTGTCTACATGTGGACTAAAGTCAAAAGAACATGTGCAGGTGCAGTTTGCACTTTAAAGGTCCATTTGTGTAAATTGGTACAGGCCCAGTATTTTACATAAAATGTCAAACTCTCAATTTACTCATTCTGTTTCAAAACATGAGAGTCTTTTTTTCTGAAAAGGTCATCTTTCCTGGATATAGCTGAAATGTGAATTATAAGCAGCCAGTACCAGTTTGAAATTGGGATGGAAGGAGTGGGTGCTATAGTTTTGCTCCAGTTTTCACAGAGACAGAGAGTAAGACATTCAAGTATTATTTTGTTTCTCCAGTTCTTTTGCACAATAAATGAGGATAGATGTTTTGATTACAATGCATTGTACACTGTTCTAAGTGGATTTCTTTTTTGCTTTTCTTTTCACATGGCTGTATTGTGTGTTGCTGAAGTGTTGTGACACAGCTTTACTTCTGTATCGTACTTACCTTGACACTGACTTTGATAATAGTTTGATCATTCACTGGCTGATGGTTGGAATACAACACAACAGGTAGGAAGGGCATTAAAGAAAAAAGGCAGATGCCTTCATTAAAGATATCTAAATCTATGGTATACATTTGATCTGTAAATAGGTGATAACATTAGTTATCCTGGCTTAAAGTTCTATTCATAAGGTATTTATGAATGCTCTCCTGCCAACCACTGCATAATCTACAACTTGAAACACATGCAGAAGCCAAGTGCATTTTCTGCCTGATGCACAGAAACATATGCTTTTTGTTTGCAAATTCTGATAAAGGGATTAACATATGTCACAAACAATAGAGATGTAGATTGAGAATATGTTGTTATATGTTCTGTTAAAAAAGAATAATCACAAAGGCAAAGACATACAGTGCTTACGTTTTTTTTTGTCTGATTTCTTAGTTGGGATTAAAGTAAATCCAGAACAAAAGAATGGTGAGCTGCAGTCACAAAGAGACTGTGGGTATCTAAAATCCTCTCCAGGCCCCGTATGCTGATTTGTGGTCTGTACATCCAATATCCACCATGCACTTTACGCCTTGTTGCCTGGCATAAGCAGCTCCCTGGTCTTCAAGGAGAGCTAAATGTGACAGTTTATGCTGTCTGGAAGGTGTAAGTCTGAGACCCCAGTAGCACTGCACTGTCTGTGCTGATTCACTGACAGTATGGGGATCTCTCACATAGTGCTGCATTGTATCATACAGACTTGCTCCTTTTCCTGTGTTCATTTTGTAGAATCATAGGATCGTTTAGGTTGGAAAAGACCTTTAAGATCAAGTCCTGCCATTAACCTAGAACTGCCAAAACCACCACTAAACCATGTCCCTGAGCACCACATCTGTACGTCTTTTAAACATCTCCAGGGATGGTGACTCAACCACTCCCTGGAGCAGTCTGTTCCAATGATTGACAACCTTTTCAGGGAAGGCATTTTTCCTAATATCCAATCTAAACCTTCCCTGATGCAGCTTGAGGCCATTTCATCTTGTCCTATCTCTTCCTACCTGGGAGAAGAGACCAACCCCCACCTCACTACAACCTCCTTTCAGGTAGTTGTAGAGGGTGATAAGGTCTCCCCTCAGCCTCCTTTTCTCCAGGCTAAACAACCCCACTTGCCTCAGCCGCTCCTCAAAACACTTGTGTTCTAGACCGTTCAACAGCTTCATTGCCCTTCTTTGGACACGCTGCAGCACCTCAATGTCTTTTTTGTAGTGAGGAGCCCAAAACTGAACACAGTATTCAAGGTGTGGCCTCACCAGTGCCGAGTACAGATCACTAGTCCTGCTGACCACACTATTTCTGATACAAAAAGAGTTCAGGGACCCCTGGCCTCTTGCTTGCAGCCATGAGAGCAGCTGGGTTGCAGATCACCAACACAGTAGGAGCCCTGACTCTCATTCTCTGCTTTTAGCTTTAATTGGGGCATGCCAAGTGCTTTAGTCACCTCATTTCTTTCCACCCAAATGTTCAAGACTGAGAACCCCTTGCCTGCTAATATGGAGCAGAGCCCAGGATAAATATTCACTCTGAAATCAGCGGGTTTGGATCAGAACTTAAGGACATGCTTGAACCTTTTTAAGTTTGTGGCCAGCTGTATGTCTTTTCTGAACAGGCATCGCCATAATCAGGTTTTGCAATCTCGTTGTTTCAGAGCAAATTGACACCACAAAGTTGTAAGAACTGTGCTAGCAAAAACCCTTTTGTGGATATTGCCAGGAAAATTTCAGCTTTCTTCCCTAAACATTCAAATGTGGAAAAACAGAGGCAAGTGCTTACATTACAGAAATTCTGGGTCACTTGTACACGCAATTGCAAAACTTAGACATAGAGACATAGAGATTGAAATAGAGTTTTCTGCTGGAAACTTAGAGGAGGCTTTTTTTTTTTTTTTTATTTTTCTGTAAAGGAATAGAAAGAATCCACAGAAGGAAAGGATTTGTAGTATCAAGTAACAAGCCTCAGAATTGCATAAGAAGAGGTGTTTCTTCCCATTTATCCCAGAAGTTGATAATATAAAAAGTGAATCTGTAAATGCTCAATAGCGAAGATACTTCTTTACTGTGTTGTTTTTCTTTTCTCTTCTCTGGAATGCAGACGTGAAGCTCAGATACCAATTTTGGATAACAATTTTTCATATTTATTTTTTAGCAGCAGCATCTGGCATCTTGGCAGACAACTCAAGCAGTTCTGTTGGCAGCTCCAGACTTGTCCCCTGATGCAAGTACTGTTAATGGCCCGAGGTATCTCATCCTCTTAACCGACATTGTTCAATGATGAATAATTTTCTTTCAGGGAACTCACCATGTTTTCCTTTGTACATTAACTTCCACAGAATTGTCAGCAATATGAAAAATGACAGGAATTGCTAGAACTTTATGACCATCTGACCTCACATTAAACCGTTTAACACCTACCACATTTTTAGCATATGTTTGTGAACTTCTCTTTCTCTCTTATTCTTTTCAAATCTCACATGAAAACAAATCCTTTTTGCCCTTCAAAGCATTTTAATTCTTTATCTCCAATTTTGTTTATCAGTTCTACCACACATAGAAGCAGGTTGTGAATCATTTGGTATAGAACTTGCCTGCAAGAATTGCTGTGAAATGTTTCCGTGTATTATCAAAACTGCAGACTAGTTTTTTTTTCCCGTTCCACCTCAGTAAAGCCTTCCATTTTGCATCAGAGTTCATATTATTTAAATCACATTACACCTGCTTGTTAATATATGAAATACCACTTGCTGTGCCATATTAATCAAGAAAGAGTTCTTGGGCTTGATAACTTCTTTTGCTCTGAGTAGCTTGATTCTACCATAATTAATGCATAATTCATCTTGGAAAGTAAATAATCTTTGGCCTTACTAACCTTTGGAAGTGAAACCAGTTAGAAATCCCACACGGGCTTGGGATCATGGTGAATATTTAGCAATCACTACACCATGGAACCAAATGAGTTGAAATAATCTGTTAGCCTGCTATTACTTTGCTATTAAGAGGGAAAGAAAAGGCAACTACAGGGGAGGAAAATGCAAAATACATTTCTAAAATCTTAGTTTTAGTGGCAAGCATTTATTTATTTGTAGAGCGATTAAGAAGGGAGTAGTGAATCAAATGTGGATTGACTCTTTCCTGCTGAAGATATAAAATGTTTTAAAAATAAAAAGTTGCAAGCTTTCTCTTTCAAGTGCCGTGAGTGAACCTGTCGCAGGCACTTGGGACAGCTGTCAGCAATAGTTGATGCTCTGGAGATGCAGGAAGAGAGAAACACATCTGTGCATGTGTGTGTGAAAGATTAAGGAGATGGCAAGCCAGCTATATCTAATAAATATCATCAATATCAAATCTGACAACTATTTGCGTGGTTGCATTCTCAGAATCCAAAAAAAAATACGTTTTCCATAAGAAAAAAAAAAAAGAAATTAACATTTTCAGTGGAATCAGGACTTCAGCAATTTTTTAAAAGAATGTATCCAGCTAGGATGACTAACATTGATCATGTAGTCACCAGTAAGCACTGAGCTACTATGCAAAAAGTGGGGGTTTCCCCTTGCGTCTGTACTGGCTTTATAAAAGAGAAGTGAGCCATCAGTGTGCGTTTTAAGACATGACCTAGCTGCCTCACTCTGGAGGGAATTTTTGAATGTGAATCCCCCTACTAAATAGTCATTTCTCACAGTGTTTTAATTCAGGAAGGGAGAAGTGGTAATATCTCATGCTAGTTTTTAAATGTTGCGGAAAACATCATAAATAAATACCAGATGGCTCATCCTGTGATTTTGTAACCCACAGTTAGATTGAATGTATGTTGCTTAAAATATGTTAAGTGAACTGCCCCTTTCGATACGCACCTCTCACTGTCCCACATGCCTTTTGAGAAATTATTCTTTCTTAGAAGACATCTATTTCCTCTGTTTTTCTGCAAGCTAAAGAAATTTCTATACCTGCTTTTGTGAAAAAAATCATACATCTTTTCTTCTTTAGCTGCAGCAATATCATCAGAACAATAATTCAGGAGAATGGAGAGACTGAAACACCTCTTCAAGACTGTAGTGCACATCTAACTGTATCTCACTATGCCATAGAAAAATGGATTCTACAGGCTTTTTTCCTTTCTTCACCACATCTACAGGAAAATGAGGCCCATAATATGCACTCACTGCTGGAATCCAGATGTTACTAGCAATGCCCAGGCAGGGTTACGTGACACCTTGCAGAAAACCCCAGGCCTAGTCTGCCGTTTTGTTTCCACCTCTGTCAAAGGACATCACCAACAAGGGTGTTGCTTTATTGTCAGTGTGGAGGAGGACTTTGACATTGGCTTAATCTCAGCATTATTGCCAGCCTGGTGACAAGGGAAGAGCACTCCTATGCTCAGCAGCACATTGTTGCACAAGATCCCTGAGCTGTTTTTCAAAGCATCTGACTAAAGACAGGTTTCTTGCACCACTGGAGAGTCCATGGGGAGTGAAAAACATCTGTGTGGCCTGGCAGACATGGCACAGGCCTCTCAGGTCTTTAATGACAGGTCAAGTCTGCAGCGATGGCTCAAGGCCAGGCAAAATGTCTTATATTGCCTGTAATGACAATGCGTACATGTTTAGATAATTGAATGCTGCCAAATATGCCTATAAGGCACAGTGCAGCACCATTCACAGATATCGATCAGAACCTGAAAGCAATACAGCTCTTTTGCCATGGTATTGCATCTCTCATGCATTGTAGAGAAAGGAGATTACTTTGCCTGTGGTCACAGGGCTGTTTTGCTTATGGTACTGCAACTGAATAGACCAGAGCTGTCTTGGGCAATGGCATAGTGCTGCACTGGCCAATGCTCCAGGAATGACACATCTAGAGTTACTACTCCATGCATAGCCAGTATGGGAAAAGGTGGATTTTATTATTGAAAAGTACCTCGCTTAACATAGGTTAGGAAGCTATGGCTTAATGATTGCTATGCAGAAGACTAAACAGATCAAAGAACACAAAGAAACCATGAAACTGATATGAAACTGATAAAAATACAGTAAAAAAGTTAGACGGTCTTCTTTCTGTAGAGTGTCATAACATCAGAACTTGAATGTTTTTAACTTCTTCGAGCCAGACTCTGAGAGGTGCTGAGGAGAAGCATATTGTCCTAAAGCCAGAGTGAATCAAATAATCAAGAATATGACATTTGGATTTTGATACCAAATATCAAGGCCTTTATATGTTCTTGAGTACTCAAGAACAGCTCTTTTCATCATTGATGTCTGAAAATTCAGAGTTGAAGGCCCTACATCATCTACTCCAATTACACCACTTTTAAAATGTCAGTCCAATACCCTACTTTCTAAGCAATTCTTCACTTGCTAAGCACAAAGCCTCTGAAATCTGTTACTTAAAATCAGTCGTGTTAAAACTGCCTAAAGTATTTTAAATATAGGCAAAACTTCTTTGGCAGCTTAAAAAATGGAATAAGGGCACTTAATGGTGATGAAGGAGTTGAAAGAATCAACAGAACATTTGTAAACCCTCATTTACTTACACAGGAAAAGAGAAGCTGGACATACATAAATACAAAAGTTTTCATTCCTAATAACTACCCCAGCAACACAAACAGCATGCAGTGAACCACTGCAGTATACAGAAACAAGAAATAGTTCCTTGGTGTGATAAAAAAAACAGTGTGGGTGGAAGATTTAGTTTTGGTTGTTCCTAGCAGCCCAGCAGAAAAATGCATTTGTTAAAAGTAGAGCGGTGACACCCAGGGCGAGTAAGTCTTGGAGACCCAGCTCCCAACTAAAGGAATCCTGGAGCAGGCAGGATAAAAGCTCCTTCCACTGACTGCCTTGGTACCACCAGTAGTCTGAAATGAAAGTTTTCAAGCTGAAAGTATTCCGATGAAAGTATTAATCATATAACACACTACTACAAGACAGTCTGGCTTTAATTTTTTGCTTAATACACCCCTGCCCTTTTCTCTGCCTCTTTTTTTGCTATATACTATATATATGAGCTTTAAATATAATATATATGTGAAAGTATTCAAAATAGAGGAAAGATGTACAGAATAATTCTCCATTGTATGACTCATTTTTTAATCTGAGTTCTAGAACTTTTTTCCTAGTTATTTTTCATTGTTCCTAATTACACTTTTTGAAGCACATAAGTTCTCTCTTGCCTTTTGTGTTTTAGTAGGAATGGTGTCCCTGTGGCTCATTTTTGAACATAAGATATCCATATATTTATGGCAGAGTTAGACAGTATAATGAAAAGTTGTAACTGTACCTTGAAATATCCGGTGCATTCCCTGCCACAAAGAAAATGCGGCGCTGAGATCCTTTGGTACAGGTATCTTGTGCCTGTGTTGTACAAAACCAGTTCTTGCTAGAATAGAAAAACTGCATGCATAGTGTTTGGTGTATCCAAGACTATATCTTAACCGCATAGCTATCTCATAAGCCTTTCTTTGTTACTCAGGCCTCTGTCATGTACCCCAAATGTACTACTTGTCTGCCTCACATACATTACACTGAATTTACCTTCTAAAGAGACATCCTAAGTCTTTGTGGACTATGGCACCTGGCCACTTCATCTACTTCTATTCTTCATGTTTTTTATTGATCAAGAGTTAAGTTATTGATCCCTTTGTACCAGAGAACCAGGTGCATCATCTGAATATACAACTGGAAATGGCTGTTCTGGAGGAGCTGCCACAGCTATTGCTTTAGACCAGATTTAGTAGCATCACATGTATCAGCTACAGGCATGGATGACTTATTGGCTCATGAAAAAACAAGCATACTTGCCAGGATCATGCAGGAATTTTGGCTGACTGAAGATCTGCTGAAAAACATGGAGGATCGATTAAAGGCAAGAATGACTATTACCATGGAGACCACATCAGCCTGTTGCACTCCTGGTAACTAAGGATGTTGAAGAGCCAAATTAGAAAAAAATCTGTATAATGTTCCATGCCATGCTTTCCCAGTTTTCATACTCACTGTAGGCACCGACTTATCACTGCTGTCATCCTGAGGATATGGCAGGAGGACATTGGACCAAATGGATCCTACATAGCTGTTCTTACATTCTTTGTGCACACATTGTTTGTAAATAAACTATTGTATTGTACAAAATATTGTATTGTAAATAAACTGTTAAAACTTAACAGCACAACGGGAGATGGAAAAAAAACTAAATACAAAAATCTATCTCTAAACTCATGCTCTACATTTATGTAAATAAGACTTAGGCAAAGAGAGTAAAAGAAAGGAGAGCTTCACCCAGCCGAAAGTATAACTTCCTATTACCTACCTACCCCTGCCTGACCTGTTGGAATAAGATGCTTCTGGCTCCTGATGCTAGAACTTTTTAAATCTGGCAAGTTTCCAGGCTCATGGACAGATTCCGTCCTTCCTCAGTAACCATGAGCGGATTGCCACCAAAATCCTGAACAGAGAGAAAAGAAACAGCTAAACACCCCTAGTGTGCTTGCCAGCAGCGTCAGCCCTTGTCCCAACCCCCCAAGGCCCCAGCCCTTGGCAAGAGTGAGACAAGGCAACCATGTGATGCAGTTAAGACTGGAATAGCCTATTTTATAGTAGCATTATGACATTCAATAAAACTAAAGGAAATGGAACCCAGAAATACATTTATTTCATTTAGAGGCAGATCATGGACTGCCATATTGGGGCAACACCAGAGTCTTTTATGGAGAATATAGCTTGTGACTGCCTATTGCCCTGACATAGATAGGCAGACCCATTGCAACATGACTATATTTTTGAAGCATAAGAATTGTACTGAAATGTCTCAGGCAGACACTTAGGGAGTGAGCAAAACAACAGGGAAAATCAGCACATGCCAAAGCTAATGGTATTTCATTTCCCCTAATGGAAAATGCAGCTTTCACTGACACAGTGTGTCCTGATGCTGTCAGAAAAAAACAATCATCCTTTTTCTTTAGTGGAGTTCAATAAGTGAAGGAATCATGCTTTCTCGTTTCTACAAAGGACATTTGTAAGTTAATTGTGGTAGAATGATGTGTGTCAACACAGAGGCAAAGAAAGTTAGGAAATACAACCGGCTAATGTCAAAATGAGATGGAATGTGTAAAATTGACAGTGTCAGGGTACAGATTACTGAGGCACCAGAGGGAAATTTGAAGAGAGAGAAAACTATTTACAGAGAAATATACAGCATCTTAAAGAAAAAATCTTCTCAGCTCCAATGCCTATCTCCTACCTGTTGATTTCAGTTGCTTTTTTTTCTTTTATTTACTTTGCATTATAATCTCTTTCTGATATGAGGAAGGGAAGTGTGAAAAAACTTCAGCATGTTGCCCCTGTAAATCATAAAGAACACAATTTTTTGTTTTTTAATAGAATACATCAGTATTTAAGACTGGTAAAAAAGGAATCTGCATTAATTTTAACATTCATAATTTTAGCAGACTTTGTACATGTCATCAAGTAACTAATACAGAGGCAGGCTACAGCCCAAATAGAAAAGGCAAATAGCACACAGATATCACATGCAATTTAGCAAATTTAAGAGAAGTCTGCTGCTTAAGAGTAGTACACGCCAGGAATGCTAGAGAAACAACATGCCTCTGTGACTACAAGTAGAAATGCTTGGACGTGGCTGAACGTACAAGGAAATCACTGACAAATGAGGAAATTCTGGATTGTTTTCTCAGATGGTATAAATCAGGATGCAGCAGACACTGTGAATCTTACCCATGAATTTAAAGAAGAATCTTTTGGGTTTTTTTATTTTGGTTACAATTGTTGTTTTATTTTTGCAAAGATAAAAACACAGAATGCACAACAAAAAAAATACCCATGTAGAAATATAAGATTGATACTGTATTGTATCAAGCATAATATTGTAGTTACACTTTTCACTAAAATGTAATCAGCTTGACATTTATCCATCATTGTTTTAACTGAGTAGTTTTTAGAGCAGATTCATTTAAGCCTTGTGCAGAAATTGAGTTCCTTTTGTTATTGCTAATTATTATTTCCATTTTGCAGGATTTACTTTTTATGGTATTTTTCCTCAGCAACATGTCACTGCTTATTATAACTATTTTCTTTGACTATTTAATCAAATAGAATTGATATTCATGAAAAAAATATTAAACTGCACTGTAAGATAAATAAGACAAATTACATTTTCAAGAGCATCTTTATCTAAATTTTCAAAAGCGTTTCAAAACCCATTACTTCCAAAGGGATTAGGTGCATAAACTTATATTTGCTTTTGGCAGTAGTAATTTTGAGACATACGTAAGGAATCTAAAGGCAGAAATGGAGAGAAAGGCTTTAGGGGCAACTGGAGCATGGTTGATGAGACATTAGAAGCGGACCACATATTCAGAATTCCACTGGGAAAGCTGCCTACCACCTGAACTGAAATTATGTATCTGAGCTCTGCCCTGTGATCCTAAGTATTAGTCCTGGTTCTGAAAAAATCCAAGTTTGGGAAAAGCTGGCCTGTCTATTTCTTTATTTCATATAATTTGAAACCAATGAGTTATCAAAACTTCGTAAGGAAGCATCTTATAATACTTCTTTATATTTTATACCTTTAATTGGAATAGTAAACAATATTTGATTGCTGTTCCTCTAAACCAAATTAGTCATATATATCAGTCTTCCTGGACCTTGAAGTAATTAGAGATGTGAAGATATTATTAAAAGTATTTGATAAATTGCTGCCTTGTTCTCATTTGTTTTCAGGTAAACATTCCTTATAAGCCCTTCACTGTGTTTAGATTTAGAAGGAGACTAGGTACCTCCATTTGAATTATGCTGTATTTAAGGCTAAAAGCACTGGCACTGTCAAAGCTTAATATAAGGTTCCCTGAATACAGAATTCTCCAAACAGATTTTAAAATGTTATCTTAGTCTCAAACACTGCCTTTTCTCCTTGCAACAAACAGTTCTTTCTTTTTTATAACAGCAGCCACAAAAATCGATGGAAGTGACTTATACTGCAATTTTAGACAACCACATTATACCCTTACAGACTCTTCCCTGAAAGTGCATCTTTGCAATGACTTGTACAAAGGTGTTTTTGGTAGTAGCAAGGCATGAATTAAGCAAATGTCACTATAAGGCTCTCTATTCTTGTTTCTTCAGAGGAGTTTTATATGATGTTTTTCCATATAGAAAGTTAGCAAACTCTTCTGTCCACACAGGTGTGTGAAAGCCTACTACAGCTGATACAACAAGTTAATAAAGTCTTCCGGCTTCTGTGGCAGTATAAACATTAACCAACAAAAGCTGATTCTGCAGGTTAGCGGCAATCCTCAACAAGAGGTAGAAGCCTCATCTTCAAACAGCACAGTCCTACAGAAAGGGAGTGCACGGTACTTTCTGATCAAAAGCGCTTTCCAGACAGGTTTAAAATAAAGTATTTTTGCTAGCCATACAGTGAGTTGTCTGTAACTCATCTTAGAGATTTTCACCTGAGAAAGCAGGATAGATGTGGAGAACTTTTCAATATAAAACTGCTGGCAAAAGAGTTCACCTGAGGAGGAATTTCAGCTTACCAAAGGCATGTTTGACAGGTATCACATTTCAAACCTTTGTCATTATAGAGGTAAGAGCAGTTGTCTGGTAAGACTAAATCCAAGAAAACTTGGGAATTACTTGAATTATGATTAAAACACACTTAAAAATAACCAGAGCCTGAGGTATAGCAGCTTTAAAGTCATAACATTTAAAGCCAAGACAAACATCACTCTTCTCGGTTTTGCAACCAAATCAGCTGTACAGAAAGAAAACACTAACTTGCATTTACTTGGAGCGTATTTCCCAGAAAATATGGCACATAGATCAGAAAACAGCAAAAGAGAGAGAAGCTAACACATTCATGTTGTAGTGGTCTCTTAGTTCTCAAATCTTTTTTGCATCTCCCTCCCACACTGTATGCAGTTTTTCGATACCTTTTAAAAATTTGTATATTAGAATGGGTCACTCTCATCAATTCACCAACAGAATAATTTCTTCTTTGTTTTTAGTTCCATGCTATGTTGACAGAGAAGCACTCTTACAATTTATTGTGTACTCTAGCTATTAAGGTATAACTCAAAAGCAATCCATCAGGTAGGTTTTATTGAACATTTGCTATATTGGTTTTATTATATTGGGTTTGTAGCTTTTAGTCAGTGCATAACATGGTCAAATACCTTATGACATCCAAATATATCTATTTGGCTTTCTTGATTAAATTTGTTATTTCAGCAAAGAATAAAATTAGACTTGTTTCAGAAGATCCGTTTTCCATGTAAGATCATCAGCTGAATTAAATTTGTATCCAAACTATTATGAAATGATTCTTGCAAGAGGTTTTTCATTATTTGTGTGAATCTCTAGCCCACCATTATTTAGATCATCCTCTTTGGGCGTTTTTTGTTTCCTTTGTGTTTGTTTTTTTCTTTAAAGTCAGCATAGCATTATCATTCTTCTCCTTTTTTAGAGGTTTTATACTTCTCTATTATAAGTCCTAGGTGCCATGTACTCCAGTCCAATCATTTAAAAAATATTTTTATTCCTTTCACAACAAAGCACCTTCCCCAATGATTATTGAACTTCATATCACTCTCTGATACAATCAAACCATCCTCATTCATAAATACTTACTGGAGAAATGTCTATTTTTGTTTAAAAAACTATTTTCAATCTCCCCCTTTCTGTCTAATAAATTTCAGTTTTATTCTCCTTGAATACTGTAAACTCCTTCTTTTCCCTATCTCCCTATCTAGCTCTGGAGGTTTAGCTGAAACCCTTACCTGCCTTAACAACTTTCTGTTCTTTTTCAGAACTCATCTGCACCAGTTGTCATTTGGCAATTGATTTCCTATTCATTGTATAATTCCCATTAATTATATACCAAATTATGGTAAATTACACAATATTGCTTTTAAATTTCAAATTAAATTCACAGCTGACCAGAGTTCCCATCACCACATCATCAAAGTTTCTTGATTTTATATTGAGAAGGGCTGGACATCAACACACTTTGTAGGTGTTTTCAGAAGGCAATTTTCCTTTACTTTGTTCTCTGAAGAGAATGCAGGAAAGGAAATTAGGAATTTGGAACTGAGTCTATTTTTGAAGAAGACAATATGATCTGATGGAGTGATTAAAAAGCTAAGATGCAAAAGAGTCATTCAAACAGCTGGAGAAAGACGCCCCAGGAATGCACGTGGCTGATATCCTCTTTTCCTTCTATGCACAGGCTGATCTCATGAAGCTGCTGTAAGTAGTAGCTCTGGCTGAGAGAAAGACTGCAATTTGGCACACAGTATTTAAGTATTTAAAAGATGATTTAAAGGCAAGGGAAAAATTAAATTACTAACGAAATTGATGATCTCTATACCACAGTTGATGGAGTTAATAGGAGATGAAGAAAATTATATTATGGGTCAGTGAAGCTGAAATGAAAAAGTGAGTAATGTAGAAGATCCACATTCTCCAGAATGGAGATTTTCCGGAATAAACTGGAATCTTCGAATTGCAGATGTCTAAATGAACGAAACAACAAAGATTGAAAGAAGATGGATTAGAAAATGAAAGCAGGAGAAACAATCTTTCATCTTGACTTGCCTGAAGGAAAAGTGAAAATAAGAACAGAAGAATTAACAGATACATCTTTAAAGAAATGTTTATAGCAAATTTTATGGCTGCATCCTTTGTCATGCAATGAACAGTGAGCAGAGCACCTGGTGGCCTCCACAAAGCAATGATAACAAAGTTCCTTAATTATAGTAATATAGATAAGCTGTTACAGCTGGCTAGACTGAATAAAAGTCTGATTTATAATTCAGATAAGTATTGCTATTCCTTGATTGCAGTATGAAAATACAAAGGAAGCAGAATTCATAGAAACTGAGAGGAAGCTTTGGGATTATAAAATTGAATGCTTGTTTTATCCTGCTAAACTAGAAACTGATGTGAGTGAAACCAGACTGTTTCTTTTATAGTACTGAAAGATTGTCAGTCTTGATTTACACCAGAGAGGAATAAATAAGATCTCTACAAAATGGAAGGAGTGATATTCTGAACATCCCAACATACCCATTTAATAGTCCTCACAGTGTGAGGAGTGAAAAGTCCACAAAGCCCATTCTCAGGATTACTTCTGCAATCCATCCAGACAGTTTAAATAACTGTTTAACAGATAATACACATGCAGGACAGAACCATGTCTTGCAGTCTCCCACCTGATTTAATATTTAATATTAAATATTTGTAATATTATGATTCTTTCTCAAATGCCTCTTCCCTTTAGGGATGGGGAGGTAGGGTACGTAGCTGGCATACATTTCAGTAAGCTCCTGGACTCCTACAGAGCATGTGCATACCCACACATCTGCACACACATCTGCCTACGCATGCACAATCACTGCACGCACACACGGCACACACATGTAATCTCTTTCATGCACGTTGTCGAGCACTAGTGTGGGATGAAACCTGCAGTGAGGTGCTGTGGGCTTAGACTCCCACAAGCTCAGGCATTCACCATACAGTATACACACTGGAGAGCAGGAGATTAAACTACACCATGCAAAAAGGGGGTTTTATCTACAGCCAATTGTTGACCCATTTTTAAAAAGCAAATAATGGAGCAGCTGACCGTGCCCACCTAACTGCGTGAAATGGACACCTGCTACTGGAAGCAGTTTCTGCCACTATGCCTCAACCTCGCAGAAGAAGAAGAACTTTCCTTAGAGCTCTTATTAGGCATCTAGGAGGGGGAGATAATTTCAGCACATCCCTCTCTTCACCATTTCCTCTTGGGCATATTAAGGATTTTGATGCTCAGTGTGTCGGCTTCTGTGAATGCATTTTTGAGTGTCTAAATCTGCCCAAATTGCTGTGGGGAATTTAGTCACTTGAACACAGCATTGTGGATTTTACTTCTAAGGAAGAAATCTAACTTGAAGGCATGACAGTAGAAAGCATCACAACACCTAATCCCCTCCTGGCATTTCATAGAATCATAGAATCATAGAATCATAGGGTTGGAAGG
>VYZM01010208.1:110418-126065 GCA_013398915.1 Dromas ardeola
AGAGTAGAGGGGGAGGATGACCTCCCTCGACCTGCTGGCCACACTCTTCTTGATGCACCCCAGGATGCCATTGGCCTTCTTGGCCACAAGGGCACATTGCTGGCTCATGCTCATCCTGTTGTCCACCAGGACTCCCAGGTCTCTTTCCACCGAGCTGCTCTCCAGCAGGTCGGCCCCCAACCTGTACTGGTGCATGGAGTTATTCCTCCCCAGGTGCAGCACCCTACACTTGCCCTTATTGAATTTCATAAGGTTTCTCTCTGCCCAACTCTCCAGCCTGTCCAGGTCTCTCTGTATGGCGGCACAGCCTTCTGGTGTGTCAGCCACCACCCCCCAGCTTTGTGTCATCAGCAAACTTGCTGAGGGTGCTCTCTATCCCCTCATCCAAGTCGTTGATGAATATATTGAAGAGGACTGGGCCCAGTACTGACCCCTGGGGAACACCACTCGTCACTGATCTCCAACTGGACTCTGTGCCCCTTACTACTACCCTCTGAGCTCTGTCTTTCAACCAGTTTTCTAACTGGTTTGAATTTGATCCGAGAGCTTCACAAAGTCATAGAGTGGGAATTACCAAGCCATTTTAAGGGTCTCTCCATCTTAAGGGTCTCTCAGCACAGCCTCTTGTATGTTCAGGAGCTGTCTATTATTCTTATTGGGTAGTGTTACCTCTTTCAGGTATAGGTATTTCAATTTGCAACTCTGTTTAACTAAGATCTCTACCAAAGAATGATGCAAGCTGAATAAAGTATTTTTGCTTTAGAAAGAGCTATGGAATAAATATTTCCTCAATAATCTGTATTGCTGTTTCTCCTGAGGAATCTCCTGGTAGGGGACTCATGGAAAGAGCATCTTTCACTGTGGTAATTGTGGTAGTTCCCATGTGGATAAAACAGCTTGAAATGTGTTCAGATTCTCCCAATCTAGTTCTTCAGAGAGATGTCTCTAAGTAACTTATCGTGAGCTCTGTCCTGGCACGGAACCAAGTACTGCAACTGCATTCCCAAGCTTTACACCATATCATATGTTAAGCCTCTCCAGGTGGCAGGTAATATAATAGTCATTGATAAACCCTTATTCTGCTTTCTGTGTTCATGATAAATTTCTGAATGCCTCTCCAATAACCTTAGAAAAAATAGAAGAGATCAATAAGACACAAAGTATTTTAAAATGGCAAGTCCATGCTGTGGTGGTGGAGAAATGGAATTGTTTCACCTCAAAGACTGGCATAAAATTTGCAAGAACTGTGACTAATCGCTCACGGGGCTTTTTTTTTTTTTTTTTTAAAGACTAAGAAAACAAGGGGNGTATGTGCTCCCGGGGTTTTTTTTTTTTTTTTTTAAAGACTAAGAAAGCAAGTGGACAGTCAAGCAAGTGAAAACGAGTGAAAGGGTCTGCCAATAACAATCTCCCTTGCATTTCTGTCACACATTGGATTTTGCTAGAACCTGCCCTCTCCAAAGAGATAAACAAATTGAAAGGATCAAAGAGCTGGGCAGCTTTTGGAAGGGCATCTAGCAGCTTCTACCCCTTGATGGGCCAGGAGAAGATCATGAAGAAAAAGGAATCACCTTATACACAAATAATTGCCACTTCTAGATGTACAAACCAGACTAAAATGTCTGTATAGACATGATCACTGCAGTAAGGATAGAACCATCTGAAAGACTAACACAGCTGGCTTCTTCCAGCGTGTGTAAAAGCAGCTTAAAAGCCTAAGAGAAAACCTTGAAATACACACTCCTCCAGAATATGCATTCCAGATTGGCAGCGTAGTCTGCCACAAATAGACTGCACAATGCAGACCATAATAGCAAGCATGCAGTCAGTTTTGGAAAGGAGAAAACCATGATGGTAAAGTCTTTATGTCACAGTACAGGTTTAACTCAAAGCAAATTTTAAAATTCGAGAATCAGATTACCATGCACACACTGTAACAAAGATCACTCTGTGTTTTTTGTCCAACTCATGTGTATTTTTGTAGGCTATAATTCCATTAATCTGAAGTCTATGAATTGTGTTTTCAGTCAGATACACCAAATGTTCTTAAGCAATTTTGGCGTTTAGCACCATAGCAATAAGGGTATAAGGCTCAACAGACCCTCAACCTTTGGTAGCGTCCCATCATATAAATCACAAGATCTAGAAGCACAGAAATGGGACAGGCAGCATTCCCTGGAAGTACAAAAAGTATCACAGATCACTGAGTCATCTCTGCTTCTTCTATAAGCTATTTATTATGCTGATCCTAAAGCATACAAGATATGCTACAGAGGCATTGTTTGTTCGTGTCAGCTCATGCTTTACACATTGCTTTCTAATTAGGCAGAACACTAAAGCTGATGGCTCAGTTATTGTACATTCGCACACTGAACTTTCAGTAGAAAATTCAGCTGCTTTTATGCTCCAAGTAGAGCTATCATATAAGGATATTGACAGACTATTGAGATAGGAGTTTTAGCACTAATAATTTCTATAAAATGGAAGAAAAAGTAAAATATGCATTATCATGATCTGGTCCAAGAAGACACTGAAGAAATGCATTAGACACACATCAGCTATTTTAATTACCATTTTTAAAGCTTCACTAGTTCTTTTATCTTTTGAGTTTAATAAGCTTTTATAACAGTTTTTTATTATCTTTAAATTAAATTTTTGATCTCTACTTTTTTTGTAGAAGCTACGAAGTAACTCAAATATTTTGTTTCTAATATACAACTATTTTAAAAAAATATATTCTTACAGTGTCTCCTTACCATGATGTTGTTTGTCTGAATAGCTAATAAAAGAGAAGAGCTTCTTCCACAAGACCAGTATTTCTCACTTATTTATATTCGGCTCTTGAATACAAATAAAAATAGGTTGATATTCTAAATTCCAGCAGAATTTAGAAAGCTTATGAGCTAATGCCTTGAGAAGAGATCAGGATCCTGTAATGTTCAAATATTCCTAATATCTGCCTGAAATTACATGAATCCTTCTGTGCTTGGTAAAATTCTTCACTGTGCTTGTATTTCATTTGCTTTTTCCAATACCTGCTCAACAACAAAGGCAGAGCCTTACAGTAGAAATTTTTTCTCAGGTATGCTGCTCTTCAAATGAGAAGGCATGCTTCAAAGAATTTTAAACATTAAAATGTTAAGTGGGAATGCTAATGGAGAATATGTATTTTGAAGCAGACCTCTGTTTCAGGGTTAGCTAATGAGAAATTGCTAGTTTCTGTTGCTACTGCTGTTACATTGCATGATAGGTCACAAGTAAATTTGTCAGCCCACAGTAACATCACTACTTTCAAAGACAGTACTCGAGATTTATCCAGTGTCACTGACACCAATAGTAAGATTTTAGTGCATTCCCAAAGGACTGCAAGTGCTCCAAATGTCTTCAAATAAAGCCCAGAAAGAAACACCACCCATAATTAAATAGTTCAGAGTGGAGTTTCACCGAGGTGTAAGGTCATGGGTCTTCTGCACAGTGTAATAAGAGAAATACCTAGTAGAACACAAACAATAGTGTCATGGAAGTAGAAGTAAGTTTAACAGAGCTGGGTTTATTATGTTGTTTTCATCTCATAATTGTTGGTGGGGCTTTGTGAAAATGTAATCTCCCTTGCCAAAGTTATTTTCTGATAATGTTCTTGTCATTATTTTATATTTTTTTCAAGCATCTGGCAAAAACTAAAACAATTCCACTTACATATCATAAACACAGCTACGATGCATACCATATATGGACCTAAAACTAAGGAGCATTAAAATAAAATAATGAAAAAACTGTCAGGTTCTTAGGCTTACAAGAAGGCATCCAAATGTCTTTACAGCTTACCTACCCATTCAATTGATGCCAAAAGTGACTTAAATGCTGACAACTCTGTTTTGAGCATTCCCAAAGATGATAAGCATCTAGGACCTATGTCCCATCTAAAATTGTTTGAGCTTCACAGGGAAAGTGTTCTTCCCATCCTGATATGCAATGAAGAACCCACTCCAGTGGACGTATAATACATTTCGGTTTCACTGCATAACAAAGGAGCATTGGTACTTTATTTAAAACAGATATAGATGAGAAAGGCTTGCCTGTCTTATGCCTATTAATGCAGAAGTAAGAGACTCACCCCAGAAAAAAAAGACTTTAGTAATTGGCCTGATAGGAGTCAGATTTCCCTATTTCTCAGTGATCCATGTGGAAGCTACAATCCAGAAATCACATTTGGAGGTGATTATAGACTATATTATGGGCCTATGAAAAAACTTGCAAGAGCAAACGTTACTGTGGTTACAGTAAAGGCAGACAGGTAGCTCCTGTCTCTCTTTCCATGACTTTTTTTTTTCTATATTAAAAACTTTTTGCATAAAACCCAGAAATAATCAGAAATAAAGCAGGATTTAAAACACACATTAGGCTTTCTTTAGGATATCTTCACAGCAGTGGTAGAAATGCAAGTATCTGCTTCAATTTTCTTTGGCATTTTTTGTTTCCATCTTCATTCATCTCCTACATGAAGTCTGTGAGCTGGACAGGGATGTTTCAGTAGCACCTACGCACATCATTACAATAAACGCACAATAGCCATAATAGTAAAGGCCACTGCATGCTATTTTAGTTCCCTGAATACTACACTTTATTCCTGTATAATCAGTAGCTTTATGGATAACATTACAAGCAATGCTGTCATCCTGAATAACAAAACACTCTGAGAGCTTAAAGAAGAAGAGAGCAAGATTAGAGTTGGATTGATTTGTGGGTGCGAAGAGCACTGATCAGGCTGTCCACAAAGTCCCACTTACTTCATTGTCCTCTCTTCTATTTTTGCAATGCAAATGATTTCATTTTTCTAATTCAAAGGATATCTCAACAAAACCCCTGTTGCTGAGTTTGATGTTCTGAACAATTTCACTGTCTGCCTCAAAACCAAAATTATGTTCCATAAATGTAAAGTATAACCTTTAACCAAATATACTGGAGTCCGTGTCAAGATAGATTTTGTGTCCACAAATTTTAGATCCTTGGCTACTGTGGCAACAGACAAAAACTGTCATGCTTAAACAGTTATTTCTCCAACACAGTCAGAATAAAATATAGAACAATCCATCCAAGAAGTACTTCTACTCTTTATTATGTTTTTTACTAGATGCAAATAGAATAAATGTGTCCTAAGACTATTTTAGTCTTCCTTGATTATCACTACCTCATATCACTGCAGTCAGAAACACATAGCTTTAAAACCATAAGCCAGGGGAGCAACAGCAAAGGGAGGTTAGCTTTAAAAGGCCCTTAAAAAGAACTATAATTATTTGGAGTCATTAAATCTTTTTTATTATCTTTCTCTTAGATGAAAGCTTTTAAAACCCAGTTCTCTGGAAAATGAATATTCATATAATTGAAATAACAGCCAGAACTACCAGGAATGAATCCTGTATGTTATCTTTTTCTTTTTGATTTCTTAAAATCAAAATGTAACAGATTGCCAGAGTCAAGGAACACGTGTGCTAACTTTTTCATTTAATTGGATCTTTCTTGCAATGAATTGAGCTGTCTGCAAGGCCTTTTTCTTGTGCATTGAGAAATGCAAACAGACAGCAACAATAATGATGGCTTTTCAGTGAAAACAATAACTCAAATAACAAGATGAAGCATTTTGCTAATGTTGAAAATGCCATTGTTTCCAAAATGTTACTTCTTTTTCTGTTTTGAATCTTCTGCTCACTGACACTTTGTTGATATTATCATATAAATAATAATACATAGAATGCAGGAATCAGAAGAAATTCTCAAACAATCATAACGTGGTCTGGAATTGCTTGTGAGAAATATCTTTTAGTTTCTACCAGAGTTTCATTGTGTAAGAAACATTTTGTAGTTTGAAACCAGAAGTGCCAACTATACTCGTAGTCCTTCAGAATGCTTGGTTTTTCTCCGAGCTGAAAAATTCACTTCCCATATATACATATATAACTGTAGATAAATAGATATAGAGAGATATATATATATATCAATGTCTGGACTTCTCAACTACTTTATTTCCTGGTTCTTGAGACTCTATCTGCTGGATCATCTAGTAGAGGAAGGAAGGAGGGAGGCAGGCTTAGTGACAAGCGGAGACACTGCAGACTTTATGCTAGTGGAATATGGCTTCCAGCAAAGTTCCTTTAAACCTGGGGTATTGTTACCCTTGGTTGACATACAGTGCCATGAAATCTTCCCAGTTTTATGATTTTTGTTGTCAAGACACAGCTGGTCAGCAAGCCCTGCTGTGGGAAGGATGGAATGGTGTGGTGGGAATGGAGTCCGAGGGAGTCTGTAGTATACATAAGCGGTACACTTTTCTCCAGCTGAGTACAGTTACCTTGAAACCTACAGCAACTTTGATGTTGCAGTTCACTTCCTGGGGAGTGGGACTGTAAGAGTCAGTACACTGGAGCCACGTGGACCTGCAAGCCCCCTTAGAAGGTATCCGGCAGCAGCACTAAGTCTTCTGGTCTGGGAGCAGAGCTCTCCCAGGAGGTGAAACAGATGTCTTCAAGTGCAGTGCAAGGAGATAGGATAGTGTGGTCCCCTCTAGCTGCACCTTTAAGTATGGGAATGCTAGCTTATGTGATAAAACCTCATCTGCACACCCACAGCGGAGCACAGAGAAAAAACAGAAGGTGTGGAAGCCAAATAACAGCATGCCTTGCCTACTCCAGGCCCATCGCAGGACTCATCAGCCCATCGCAGGACTCATCATCCCATCACATGCCCATTTTCACAAGCCTAGAGGCACAACCACAAGTGGGAACCCAAGGTAGGGACTCAGAAGAGGCACCCTGTTTTGACTCTCACAGAGCTCTCCCAGGAAAGCCACAGCTGCATTGTCCAGGCATGAAACCCTTCAAGATGGGTCAGTCCCAGAGCACCCTTCAGACTGAATGGTCTCTGCATAAGGGAAGCAGAACAAATTATGGCATACAGAGGAAGGGCATTTTGGGACAAAACTACTTATGGGATGCGTAGGACAGGAAACACAGGGAGGGAAAGCAATAGATTTAAGTGATTTGAGATGAACAAGAGTGGGAAAATAGAAGAATAAGGTGATTAAAAGGGTAAGTTTTATGTAAATATTTTGCTGGTCAGTACACTTGTCTAGCCGTGTTGTGCACCTGAATAATGCAGTCAACCTTACCATCTCTATGTGTAAAATTAAAACATAGAGCTGCAGCACCTTCAGCTCTCTTGGACTGTCAGATCTGGCATATTTTCTTCCCAACAGTACCAAATACAGTGATATACATGAGATCGAAGGCATATATGTGAGGCTCACTTTCCTGGGGGTGGAACAGAGTATCTTGTGGACAGCTTACTGTGAGCACATAAATTGTTTCTGCTTTCACCCATGCTAAGGAACAACAGGACGCATAACTTCTGACAAAAAAAATGGAGAACTGCACTAAGAAACTAACACTACCACAAACATGCTGAACGGACAAAGGTTAAAAATAAGGTTCAAAACTAGAGAAAAGAATTTGGAATATTTGACAAACCAAGGAAATTATAGAGGATAAGCTAAATGTATATTTTCCTCTAAAATGGGGGAGAGAAGACCATACTGGTCTTGTGAGTTACTCTGTGTCTTAGACAGCAAATGCTGTTTCTGTAACCCATCTCTTCTATTCATCACCTCATGTAAACAGGTGTCTCCTCTTTGCAGAGTTAACCAAGATGGTTAGCTGTTTGCCCCTCTCAGCCACATACCTTTTGGTAAACTGTACTTTATGGATTGAACTGCATTTTTTGCTAAGAAAATGCAAGACCAAACCAACAATTTCTAGTGCCTTCCCTAAACTCCCACTGCATTTCCAGAAGAGACAGTTGTTCTTCCACAGTATACTCACAAGAGATCAGAACAGCTCACTCTCTGCAGCATAAAGAAACAAGAAATATTCCACAGAATTTTACATACAGAAAGAGGAAATTACAATACCTGAGATCATCTATCAGATTGCTGCTGCTGGAAAGTGTGTTAGATCAGTTTAAACCATGTAATGTAATGTTATCCCTGATGGAATACATGTGCAGCAGCAATAAAGCTCACTAAATATCCTCAGTTAAATCGTTGAATCCAAATTCATAACAGAAATGTGCGTCAGGGTGAATGGCGTTTCTTATAATCCATAGCTTGGATTTGTTTAACTTTGTTCTAATACTTAAAAGAGACTGGCTATGTCAGATTCAGCAGAGTTTTCAGGCACTTGAAAGACAGATACTTTTTTTTTTTATGTTAAAATTTTATCCAGTTTCTTTTCGTGCAGAGCAATGGTTTACTAACTATATCTTAATACAGTACCTTTATGGGTTGCAGATCAAGCTCTGAAGTACATTTCAGAAGTTCTCATAATTTTGCTCATTACTTAACACATAAGGATACATACAAAAACAACAACAAAATGCTCAGAGCACTTAGCATTACTGCCTATTACTAATTAATTTTAGGCAGCACAAAGCTCTTCATATTAGATATGCTTATTGTGGATTTTGCAGGCTCAGTAGGCCACAATGCTGTTTCAGAACTGAGCTTCATGGTAATATAAATGTTAACTAACAAGGTAATTGTTATATTTTTTGGGATATTCTACTTCTTATTCTTCTTCCCTAGTTACCACTGTTTCATTGAGATCAACATGATGACACAGATTACTTTTGCACTTCCAGGCACACAGCTGGTAAACTCTTAAATGTATGCAGTTATTACATCATACTGATTTGGAGGATACCACGAACATCAATAATGCATAATAGACCAATCACTTGCCTCATCCCCTGTCCTTTTGTAATTCCTTTCATTCAGGAAAAGAATGGCCCAGACACAAATGACCAGAATTCTCTGGTTTTAACGTTTCATGTTAGTAGAAGCCCCTGAAGGCCCCAGGTCACCAAGCAGGAAACACTAGGCTAGGGGATTTTGAAGGAATTTAGGCTACATAAGTCAGACACAAATTTATTTGATCTTGTGTGTGTTGTTATTTTAATCTTTTGGTTGGGATTTTGGGGGACTTTGAGGGTTTGGGTTTTTTTTTTTGATTTTTGATACTGTGTGTCTTTCTCCTCACCTTTTGCCTCTCGCAAATTCATTTGCAATTACAGTGGCTCTCCAGCCTCCAGGGATATCTTTACACTTCTGCTATCTACCTGACATGCACTACTTGACCAAGTACTTCTCAGCGCCTTCCCGGTTCCTGCCATAGATACTTTCTTCAAACAACAGTGTTTTTCCTTGCCTGGAGACATGGTCCACTTACATTGCAATAGAATACATCAACCTCTGTACGTACTACAGTCTTCCAAAGCCAATGACCTGGTGTCTCATTTAAACATCATCTTAAGCTTTGAGATCTTAAAGGTTTCAACTCAGAAACCTTCATTCAGATAATGGAGGCACTACAAATAAGCAACACCTTTTTATTTATCTAAATTTATCATTCTGGATATTACACTTGTTTTATTCACAACAGTATACACTAAACCCACATTTACCAGAAGTTTGTTTTGTCATGAGATACACTATCATCATGTCTTTTAGAGGATATAATGCTCCATGTTTCTAATGGCTATGAATGAGTCTGTTTAAGCTCCAAACCAAGAACTGTTTAGTTTTGGAACCAAAGACTCTGAGCTTAATTCCACTGTTACATGAACTGTCAACAGTACATATGGCACAGGTTAGATATAACTTTCAAATCTTCATCTTCTTATAAACCTTTTAGATGACAAGGAAATTAATCTGGAAGGTATTTTAAACTTCAGATAAAAAAATAAAGCACAATTTATGAATAACTTGTTCAGTCAAGGTGCAAAATAGCAGAGAAAGGGACCTAAAAATATTAGAGTACATGGTGAAAATAATAATAAATTTAGAAAAACAACAACATGAGTTTAGAAACCAGATCAAGTGTCTTACAAATGGAAAAAAATCACCTGAGAGCTGTAAATCTTTGTTGTAGCCTGTAAATAAAGATAGCTGTGTATTTTTTGTTTGTTCTAGTGAAAATTTACTATATATTTGTGCACATACAGTTTGAAATCCTAGTGAATTGACTAATACAAGTAAAATGGAATAATACTGCCTCTTAATCTTGAAATCAAATCAATATAAGAATATATGAGTAATAACCTGGAATGAATCAATTAACTCCATTCCTGGAAATCCACAGGTATGACGTTATCTGACTTAGTATGAGCCCTCTGAAAGAGTAGCCCCAGATATCAGAAGGACAGGGCTTGAAATCAACATAAGGTTTCAACTGCACCATTTTAGAGTACTGTTTTTCAAGCAACAGGTACAGCTAATTCTTATCCTGCCTAAATGTTCTCTTGGAGTATAGAATATCTTGCAACTGTCACTCTTCCCTTTTATGGTGAACTAGTTTTATGTATATGCTCAAAACCTATGGTGAACAGTGACTAAGTTAGTTATTTTTAGAAATGTATCAATGGACACACTAATATTTTAAGAGAATTTCAATGATACTATAATACTATGGACAGTAGTAATAAGTAAACAAAAAGTTATGAATAATAAAGAAATGTTCTTTAGTTTGCATAGTATCTTATCATACATTTAGGAACAAGCACACACTATGGATGCCGTAGTGTGTCAGAGCTGGTATGACATTCAAAGCAGAACAAAAAATAGACCATGTCACTGAAGGCTCCACCCCAAAACAACAAGGAGGGATCAAAAGTTCCCTGCCTCTGCAATGAGCAGGGATCAAAAGCTGCTGTTTCAAATACCAACCACATGGCATCACTTTTAGTTAGTATCTCCAACCACGCTTTTCCTTTGGACCTTGGCTCTGGGGTTGGTACAATAAGAAGAATTTCTCGCTTTTTTCTCCCTTTTAGACTGACAGGACAGCAAAGGCTTCCATTACAATGTTGATGCTGAAGGAAGACACATCTTTTTGGTATTTATGAATACCTAACTTCACATCTGAGATGCCAGGTCTTTTCCTCCTTGGGCAATTCAACAGAATTCTTGTAAACTAAGTAGATGTTCATGCTCTGATAGCATGAGTAGGGAAACAGTTTGATCTTAAATCATATAGGCACATCCCAGAGATCATTCCTTTCTACTATTTGATGTGGTTAGCTTAGCTCTTGTTTGTATCAGGAAAAAAATGTGTTTCAAAGATATGAACAACATCTGGAAAGGAGATGTCCTCACAGGCACAGGCATTAATGTCATCATCCCTTTAATTTTCCTGATGCTTAGCCTGCTTAATTTCTTTTCTTGTTCTTTGCGTGTTCAGTGACCAAATGATTAATATTTTCTCCCTGACTTCCCACCCTTAAACTTCCCTTATTTTCACTTACATTTCCATTACTCAAAAAAATTTAACAGTAATGATCCTTCTTGGTTACTTTGAGGAAGCTGAAGTAATTTTCTGTATTTGATCAGATAAAAGTAATTATTAGCAACACATCTCTCACTCATATTAATATATATTTCTTAGGTACCAATTAAGCAATAACTTAAGAAACAGTTTGCATGGTTTAATTTTACACACAGAAAGCACTGTGCGTGTAAGCCAGCATAGCTATAGTCACACAGCTTGTGAAGTAAGATCCAAAATGTCTTCTTTAGATGAGGTATGTTTGATTTCGCAACACTGGGTATATGTGAAAATACTAATAGAGGCTATTTTTAGGAGATTTTTCTTTAACTATTTGTTATAGTGCTTCTATACCACTTTTTGTCCAAATAACAGTTTTATTTCACAGTTTTAATCAATATTTCACAGTGTAGAACATGCGAATACCTCTGCCAAGACTAGATAATAAACTGGAGGAACTGTTCTTCATTCTTTTTATTCTTTAGTCAGCACAAAATATACATTTTTGTCTAATGAGGAGAGACAGAGTTTTCTTTCCTGAACCTGCAGCTACTGATCTGATTAAGCTTTTACTGTGAAAGGTATACTGTTTTAAAATAACATTTCATCTTCTTTTCAAAGGAAGACCAGCTGTCATTTATTTTTACCTTCTAAATTTAGGAAGCAATGCCAAGCTCTATGGGAAAAACATCAAAAACTGAAGAATTATTTTTTTTTTTAAATTTGCTGAAGAATTCTCAATTCACCAGATTTTTTTATAGCCAGTTTTACAGTTAGACCTAAGATCACTCCTATTGAGCAGCCAAATTTGCAGGACCTTTGGGCACCTTTACACATGCTGATATGAACCCTGCAGAAGTTCTACTGCTGCTAGAGCACAGCACATTTTGAAAGTTTTCTCAAGCCCCACAGAGTTAAGAACACGTTTCATAAATTCAAGATAAAAAAAACCCTGTGATCTCAGGGTTCTATGATATGATATGGTTTCAATATCGGATGAAATTTCCAAATGCAAACTCTTGCATCGCATGAAACCACTCTTCCCTCACACTGGTGTTTCCACATCATTCAGATAAGCACTGGTCCAGGAAGTGAAAGAAGGAGCAAGACTTTCATTTCTCCTATATATCGGCATGGAAAGTCTTTTGCAGTCTGATCTGAAACTGTTGACTTCTCCCTTTCATTAAGTCTTTTTCTTCTGTTGGAGGAGAGTCAAACAAGACAGAAATGAAATGCGGTGGTGTGTGTCAGTGTGATAGTACACATGGAGGCATTAACCTCAGATGGGGTAAACAATTGTTTTTCTCAGCAAAGCTCACAGATCTCTGGAACCATACCCAGGCTGAAGGACTGATCTGTGTTGAGTAGAAATGCCAGAGAGAAGTGGCCACTTAACTAATAAGGGACATGCTTGCTAAAATTAGAATAATTGCCCTAGTAATGATTAACAGTGCTGTAGATAATGCACAGCTAATGAAGTATCTGCTGTCTAACAGCCAATGTCATAAGAGGCTTCCTTTTTCATCTCAGTCAACACATCAGGGGTTTCTACACCCTTGAGAAAGAAAGGAAGATAAAATTCACAGGGAAAAATAATCGGATTAATGAACTGAGAACACATAACAGATAAAACGAAGTAATAAACTGACACTGCTTTGTAAATAACTAAAAATCCTGCAGGAAATATCATATGCAATTCAGTTAGGTTTTATATCTATGTATACTTTTATTTAATATATACACATTTTTCTTCAAAAGTTTAGTGTTAAATCTATGAATCTATTACATTTATGTAAGTATATGTTCTAAACCTATGAAACAAAAAGGTGCAAGTGCACATTCGCGATTAGTAAAGCAAGAAACTAATTCTGTGTCAGATGGGAATTAGCAAGATGAAGAACTTCTGGGCTCAAAATAGAAAACTATTTAAAGAGTCTTTTGTGTTGTAGAGAACCTTATCTGAAACAGACTAGCACCATCAGGAAGTCAACAGTTTCCTAGTACATCAGTTTTCTGAAGTTAAAGAACGTCAAATATCTTCTTAGTTATCTGTCATGTATGTACTGTCAGGGAGTCCTGTGACTCCCTAGCAGATGGGTAGGAAAAAAAGCAGACCTCAGAAACGCAGTCAGAGAATCGTGGATAAAAAGAATGAAGAAACAGTATGCCATCAAAGCACACAGACTCCACTTGGTCCCATCATCATTTGCCACTGTAAGCATGGAGAAATAAAACTGTGCACTTACAGGGAGTGGATGTTTTCCAGTTCCCCAGAACTGCCCCTTTTTTCTTGGGATATTAATGCTTTAGAGGCTTGTTGAGTAAGAGCTTAACTCTATTCTGGGAGGTATCTATACTGTCCATATCCAAAGCTAAGCTCTGAGGCAACTGTGCCAGGGGGCTGTAGAATAACAAACTTCCTTCCTAGATAGCCGTGTGGCCTTATCACATTCAATATTTGAAAGTGTGTTATATATAGATTTTGAGGGTCCGTAAATTTGCAGAAATGAAACAATCTCACTTCAAAAGTTAACATCCTTGGTTAAAGGTCCTTGTAGAAGGATTATATTCATGCATGTACAACCAAAAGCTGAGCTGACAAAGTATAAATAGGAAATCTTGCCACTGAAAACAGAAGGATCCTTGGAGTGAAAAGTAAATGCTACTGTTTTTAAGGTTTTATTTGTACTGTCTGCTTCTGAACATATTTGCTGCCCATCCATGTGTCAGTAAAATGCAACACCTTGTGAACAAAGAAGGATTATTTGCAATTTTTTTAAAGGTTTCTGAAGCTTTATTTCATTTTTCTGATACATGGTGAGGTCAAGGTGATGATGACCTCTCTCTCTTTTGCTGCAGATGTGTTAAAAGGCTTTAGAAATTTCAGAGAGTGTCTGTAGAAAGGTTTTTAGGACTGTGAGGGTGAACATATTTCCTTTCTCACATATGCAGTTTGCAATGCTGCCATTCATCTGAAAAAATGCCCTTTCTTTCCCCCTCCATCTGTTTCAGTTTGTGCACTCACAAAATTCACAGTAAGTCTGAAGGAAAGGGAGAAGTGTCCAGTACTTCTTGCTACTTCTGCTTCTTGCTACTACTTGCTACTACTTGTTACTTCTTCATTCTGTTGTTGTGTCATACAGCCCAGGCTGAATTTTTTCACCTTCCCTTGGCCTCTTAGAAACTCCATTTCTTCTGACATGATAATCAACCATGTTCAGTCTTAGTCAAGAAATACACATTTCCCACAGGCAAAGATTTTTAAAGTATCTGGAACTGTATACTACTAGTCTCCAGCCAAGTCATGGTAGGAGCCTGTGATTAGACAGGGATCATTTAAAGCATTTTCTTACTTCCGTGACATAGCTGCTGTGTTCCTGGTTACATATTTAAAGTACCCAACAGCGTCCCAGTTACACACTGTTCTAGATTATAGCAATGCAATATGGACCAATATACACTAGTTACTGAGGTGTGCTGTCTAATGCACCTAGGCATGCTTGCTACCTGCGTTATTCTTTACAGTGGTGAGTTGGATGACATTAATAATTCATGCCAAAAGAAGAGTGTTTCTCAAGCCAGCTCTTAAGGGCCCTTTTCCACTTCTGCCATCAGTGTCCTTATAGCCACTTGGCTAGTGCTTTGACAGATGGACACTTTCTGTTTGGACTGACTAGCAATGAGATGCAGGATCCCTCTTCTTCCCAAATAGCTTGTTCCCTTTAATCATACTTCAGCTTGTACCTTAGAGCCCAATGTTCATTACAGCTCCTCAGCAGAAGTTAAATGATCCCTAGTCAAATCTGTGCAAAACAGATTAAATCAGATCATCAGTAGGAACAAACATCAAGATTAGCTGGAACTCCCACAGAGAAACCTCAGCTGAATGCTCAGCTGAGAAAGCAATATACCTGGCTGCAAAGCTAAACTGGTCATAAACAAGTAAAGGAGAATAATAATATCTTCACATTTCAGACAAAAGTGGAGCTTTAATATATCGTCATCTGCTAGAAATGACCGTTCAAGACTTACATTTTTATGTTACTATAACTTCTCTACCATTGTAGCCAGCAAGTAAAATTAGGCTGAAGAATGATTTATTCTTTTTTACGTACTCTATATTAAAGAAAGAAAAAGTGAGAAGCTGAAAATTTCAATTTGCCCCTCTAAACCGTAACTCATTGCCAGGAAGATTTATTGAAAGAAAAAACAAACACGTAAATATTAAAACAGGGTAACAGAAAGAGAGAGGGAAGGAAAGAGAGAAAGAGAGGAAGG
>VYZM01010208.1:129673-147484 GCA_013398915.1 Dromas ardeola
TGAGGAAGAGAGAAGGACACGAGACAACCCATATTTTCTTTATCTTAGTATGACCAATAATGATTTCTCGATCTAATATGATCTAATGAAAAGTAAACATAACTTCTGAAGAAAAATAAACTTTGTTCTCCTGCCATAACTTTTCTTATTTTGCTAAATTGGATTTCATCTTCATTTCTAAATACTCTCTCAAAACCAAAGCTTTTCCCCTTTTTACCACCAGTGCCAACCAGCTGTAATCACAACCTTTACATCTACTGCAAGGTCCTATCAAGGAAACAGGTGTGTACCATCGGAGGCTAGTAGATTTGGACTAGAGTACTGCAAAGTGGTGATATCAGATTACTTCCAAAAAATGCATTTCTACCAGTAAACCAGTCAGTGAGTCCAAGTGCGACAGACACGGAGCTTTATCTCTCTGCCACACCTGCTGCTGCAAAGTGGTGAGTGACTATTTGGGTTCTGCTCCTTCTGGTGCTGTGATCTACTAATCACAGAAGCAGTATTTCTGTAAAGTAAACGTATCTGAGAGTCATTCAGTATTAATCTGGAATGAGAAGTATCAGCAATTTTATTACAATTAGAACTGTAGTACAGAAGCACGGAACAAGAAAGCAAGCAAGCAAGAAAAAAAAATAAAAAAAAATCCCCACAGACAAACTCCCAGCCCACCCTGCATTTGTCATCTTCCAAAGATTCAGTCTGCAAGAGGCAGTTCATTATCTGCAGTCTGTGCACTAAATAAAATAATCTCTTCTAGCCACTGATTAAAATGAAGACAGTGTTTTAATAGGGTGACATCAGCTGCAGCACTTCAGCTGGGCTATGGCTGCTGTCTTTGAAAGACTTTGATTTGGCTAATCACTGCTGTTTTTTTGGGATGCTAACTACAGACTCCAAGCAGAACAAATTCATTCCTGATGGTGTCTTGCAGCACACAACGTGGAATAATATGAATGGAGACCCAAAAAAAACGATCGACATGGAATTAAAAGCCTCTGCCAGGACAACTGGGCAATCTGCAGGTGAGCAACAGAGATATGAAGGGTTATTGAGTGCTTCCTGGTGAGCTGTCACTAGCGCTGAGCAAGTGACCCAAAATTAAATGCTCATTCAATAATTTTCATTAATAAGATTTGTGTACTTTTTTCTAAAGGATTTCTCTGATCTCATCTTACAATATTTACTAGGCTACCAGCAAAAAGACATGCAGAACACTCTGAAAATGATAAAGGAATCATATTCTGTTTTGATCCATTCCCATGTCAGAACATCATTAGTAAAGAATGAAAATGGGATAGTTTCTCTACCAATATTCATGATCATCTGCCCTCATCTTTGTAAGCCGTTGCACAGGCTATTCTGGGAAGAAGTCTTCCCAGATACAACCGTGCTACTGCTCTCCATGTCGATCCATCACAACAGCCTCCAAAGTGGCCAGGATGCAAGAGACACATGACGCTCAGGCAGTAAAGATCCGTTCGCTGGCTGTAGCTTATCAGCTCAGCATTGCTTTGACTTCCTCTTCTCTATATTGCTGGCAGGAGAAAGGAAAAGGGTGTGGTGGTACAATAGGGGCCACGACAACATCCTATCACTTGCATCTTGCATCATGCTGACCAGAAGAACTTAAAGCACAAAACAAACCCCACATGGGACTAAAGTTTCATCATTTGTTCTATATATTATTTCAGCAAAATTTCCAGTCAGGAGGAACGTAAATTTTTGAAAAACATTGCTAAGAGTTAAGAGTTTTCACTCAAGCAATAAGAAGCACCAGGTTGTGATACATTTCTGTGATTCTCACTAGAAAATATGGCTATTTTAAAAAAATACATGAATGCCTGTGGTGTATGAAACTATTACACACTCATCTGCCAAGAATCATGTTAGCCTGAGGGTATTTAATGCCACCAGTGTTCAGTCCTGCAGTCCTCATCCAGGCAGTTTTCAGAAGATATTAGCCCTCTCAGGTTACCAGTGACAAACCCTGTCCCTGTAAGTTCCTCCATGTCTCCAAAGTAATTCATGCTGCACATAGAGGGATCAAGGATTTTTGCTAGGGTTTGCCTAGGTCTCTGCACGCAGCTACCTCTACAAAAAGTTTAGTTATAGCTCTCTATTATGTTTGTCTGATATCAGAAAAAAAAAAAATAATCAGGTGTTGGGTTTTCCACAGTGGTTTCCAGGCAGTTTCCTACAGACAGAGCGACCTCAGATCACAGGATTTCTTTTTTTGTAACGGTTCAGTGACTGTCAGGTCTCTTAAGCCACTTCAGCTCAGCTCAACAGAGGCCAAAAGACCACTCTAACATTGCTGAAGGGATGCTCCATGGGTCAGGAAACACAGAGATGGACACATGCAGCTTTGCAGTTCATTTCTTTTACCAAGCAAACTAAAGATGTCAGAGCTGCAGCCAACCCGTTAAATTATATATATTTGCAAGTTATTGCGTTCTGAAAATCTGCATAAACACTCCATGCATATTTTATAAAAAAACTGACAAAACTCCTTTAGGGAAAAGTGGTATGAAATAGCTGAATAAGTTTGGGGAAAAAAAAGTATATGCAGGCCAATTATGATCACATTCACTTAGTGATATAAGATAATGAGTCAGAAAAACGATGATATGAATGTTATCTACTTTTCAAGGACAAAGCCTGTGGAACTTCAAACACAAAATATCACTTTAGATGAGAAACCCATTAAGTAGCTTTTCCTTTGTTTTTAAGATCTTCAGAATAAGAGGAGAAGTTACAATTTCCACAATTACAAATATTAAATATGTAAGGACTGTATTTTTGCCTTTTGCTTGTGGGCAGGCATTGTTTCTTGAAAAACAATCAAGCACACATCTTTCCCCCCCGCATCTTCCCTTACTTAATAATGTATAAAGTGAGGGTTTACAATCATATTTTAATAAGACAGACAAACATGTTCCCTATCCCCCTCTTTGGTATCCAGTTAAGTACTGGTTTCTTACTTTGTTCTTTAAACATTCAGGCAATTGAAGATCCTGTTGGAGAAGCTGGTATTTTAGAGTTCTTTAAAACCAAGTTTTATTTTAAGTAGCACTTAAATAATTTTTAGGCATTTCAGTACATAAATTGCAGAGTATATAAGTGCTCAAGATTTTGCCTACGATTGTGTCACATTCTCACTATATAAGGTCTCCCTTCAGCTAAATGGAGTTTGACTGCTGAAGAACTAAACGATTTGGTGCTTCATTCTGAGTCCTACATTGTGACAATATTCTTGTTTCTTTCCCCTATCATCGATAAAAATAATGCTATTATCCCTTGAGTACATGGTTTCAAAGTATCAACTACCTTTATGTAGAAGTTTATTTCTTTTTTTGCACACAAGCAGTACAAAAATACTCATATGACTCTACATTTATCTCTGCATTTTCACAGAGTAAAGTAATTCCCCATCAGTAATGGGATCCTACTCAGAAGATGTTAATTTCATCTGATTACAGGACATAGATAGAAATAAATGAGAATACAGACTTTTCTGGGATCCTTTTAGTCATCTACAGTCCCTTTGATCTAAGACTTTCAGCAGCTTTCTTGTGTGAAACGTCATCTGAGGACATGATCATATGGAATACTGTTTTGCCTATATTTTGAGCTAAATAGAAGGACCATGCAGAAAATTAGAATATGCTTGGTTCTGTTAGCATGTCTTGAAACTAAGTTAATTAATTCTGCTAAGAGGCTGAAGACATTAGTATAGCAATGGATTTAAGCTAATGCAACAAAATAGGTTTAGGCTCAGAGCTGACTTACATTCAGTGAGCTCAGAAAGTGGGCTGTAATCTCCAATGAAGTCATTCCTTGAGTCTCTCTCATATTTGCTACCAGTGTACTACTCCAGTTCATTCTCTTTGTGAAACCTTTCCACCTTACAAATTTAATTCTCTTGGTGCTGAAAATTTTTACCCGCTGTAGAAGATCTTGTAAGATGTCAATGCTTGGCACATCACAGGAGCAAGACCACCACACCCCATGTTTCTCATAGAACTCTCAAGATGCAAGAACTCAGCAAAGCTATTTGGAAAAATATTAACTGTCATTATTCATTCTCATTTTTAAAAAATGTATAATGTTAAAAAGATTTTGGATAACACTGACAATTTTTCTAAACAATTAAAGATTATGGTTGCCTCTATTCTAGGGTGTTCAGCATGAGGGATTTTGAAAAATCCATATTTTTAATCCAGAAATGCCTCACCTATCAAATTCTGAAAAGCATAGGCTCTGAAACTGTTTTGTCTTAAATATGAAACTTCTGTGACTGGTCAGTTTGAGAAATTTTACTGTCGATATCTGGAGTATAGAACTTCCGCATGTCCTGAACGTCAAAAGTTTTCTTAATACTAGTTTAGCACAAACTTTCACTTCATGAGTGGAGTGGAATAGACTTTGCTAAGCCCTATGGGATTCTTCTAAACCTCATGGGAGGCCTGCTACAATTGACATATTTTTCTGCAGAAAATAAACGTGACCATTCACTGTTCCATGCAAGTATAGATGTGAAGTGATAACACTTGAAAGAAGAGAAGAAAGAAAAGAAAATATAGAACCCTATGGATTAATGTAAAAGTGACTGCAACTTTATACTGTCATGAAGATAAACAGGTTTTACATTATGGACATCTATCTCATTCTCAGCAAGTGATGAACAACTTTGCGGTTTCTCTCTGCTAATTGTTTAACTGCAAGAGAGAATTTGTTTTAAAAGGATGAGGTACCCAGAAAAAGGGGACTGATTTGGAGAATGCCAAAAAGGTTACACTAATCTCTTACTTCATACAATTGAGACATGAGCCTGCCATCATTTCTTATATCACATATATTTGCCAGCTAAATGGATGGCTTAATATATTGCTATTTCACTAAACAAATCTTTTGTGCAGGCTTACATTATTTTGAATATAAGGAGCCTGAAAATCAAAAATCATCGACCAGCTAAACTTTGCCTAATATCACAGAAATTCAAAAGGATTGATGAAGATTCTATTGACTTTTGAGCATTAAATATTACCCTTGAAGAGATGTATTGTCATTTATCAGGCAACATGATAAATTTCACAGTGGTACTTTGCTAACTGGAGTTAATAGCTGAGAAAACTTGTAGAGCTTCTGCTGTCCCAGGTTGCCAGGGTTTTTCTTTTGGCAGTACACTCACCTATACCTTCTCTGGTTTACCACTCTGGCTGAATCTTTGCTGGGTACGTACTTCTGGAACTGCATCACAGACCAGGTCAGACACTCATCCAAGCAGCGACCTGTTAGACAAAGCAAGTTACTCCAAAGTTCCAAAGCAGTAACCAGAGGCTTTAAAACATTACTCCTTAACTTCCAGTAACTTCTGAACAATAACGCTCAAGTAATAACTTGTGCTCTTTAGTAAATTTAGCTTACACCTGTGTAAGCTCACAAAGACAGACCACTGCTTGAGGACTTTGGGCAATTGCTTCAAAAGAAAGGGCAAGAACCCGGCCACTGAAAACCAGCAGAATCGCCTACCCATTTCTTCTTCATATGTGAGACATGGTTGAAAAGTACCCGAACAACAAACCCACTTTGTACTCTTACAAAGGCATATGCAAATTAAGAACAAATTGAATAAGTACACCTCCTGAGCACTCTATAACGATGCTCAAGCCTTGCTTGTGTGTGGGAACAACTTTAAAAAATAGTATGTGGCCCTGGCAGTTGTGATATCCCTAATTAAGAAATGCTACATCTGCTCATTTGTGGTTCCATTTTCTCTCTTTTACCCCTTTATGTTCAGCCTGCCTTTTAGCTTCAATAGTCATCTTAAAGTGGTTGTTCAATCAAAAATGGCATGTTTCATGATTACAAGTGTTTTACAAAGTCAAGAGCATTTATTCTGTGCTCTCTTAACCAAAGATTAATGCAACATGAGAAATGTTGTATTACATGTGAAAAATTAATCATCAACATCATAACATCTTTGACCCAGAAATTTTTCCTAATACAGATTTATTGGAAATTTGCCACTAAATTAAAATGCTATACTTCCTTCCACTACCTGCCCCACGTTGATTTCAACAAATGCAGCTTTGAAAGGCATTCCGATGACTTGTTTTTCCCCTTTGACTATGAAATTTCTGAGAAAAAGAGAAACCACACCACAAATGTTAGGCCAGCAGTACTGTAGAGGTGGAAGTCCATAGGCTGCTGTTAAGCTCATGGCCATGCTGACTCCCAGTCCTGTGTGTAACCACGTAGACCTGTAAAACCCCGTTGCCATTGCTAGTAACAGGCCATACATTTTGTACTGAGTCTGCAAGGCCTCAGGACTGAGGCTCATCAGAGGCTTGTTCTGTCTGAGTTTTCTTGACCTGTCTCCAGCTTTGTTTTTCCTGGTTTAGCTGTGACAGCAATTCCTCTAACTGACAAGCTATGGCTAATTTGTTCTATTATTTTCCTTTGTACAGCACAGCAACACTTTTTATACTGACAGTAGCAAGCAGTCATCCTATTTAGCGTGAGATACTGTTCCGACATATCGCGTAAAGAAGCACAGATCTGGTACAACAGCAGAAGCTTTGCAAAGCGGAGGCACAGGACGTGGCGTAGGACAGTGGGTTGAGAGAGGAGGCACAGGTTTGGCCCTGGAGATCCTGCAGTAATAAACAACTCACTAGTAGTCAGTTAAAAAATGCAGACTTGTAGCTGGAAATAAAATCTGATTTTAGGTGACAAAGAAATGGTGTGCAATATACACGAAGGCATCTAAAGGGGGTATATAGTAAATTTGGGTGTAACATGGAGCTGCAGAATAATGAAGAAAAAGCAAGATGTAAAGATGTGTTAGCAAACATAAAAATTACCCTAAGTGGATCCTAGAGTGAGAAAGAAACAACCGACATGAACATCATATTTCTCCTAGCAAAGGTCACTGGATGCTGAAAACTCCCCATAACTCCCCATGAACCATGAGAATGACCACATTGACATTATAACCAAAAGGAGCAGAGGAAGGATGCGCAATCCACCAGAAAAAAAAAAAACAAACAAAAAAAAAAACAAACAAAAAAAAAAAAAAAAAAAAAAAAAAAAACAAAAAAAAAAAACAAAAAAACCCAGAAACTAAGCGTGTGTATTACAATTTAAACTGTGGTGTTACTGAGATTATTTTTCTCCCTGTAGTCTAAAAGTATTATTTTTCTGTAATAGTTAAATCTAGACTAATAATGATCCTCGAATTACATTGTCGAGATTTTGTCAATGCTAACAATAAGTTCTTAGATTTATATGTAAAGTGTGTTTCCTCTTTGTCCATAAACAAGGTTCTGAAAGTAACTTATGTATTGACCTGACGTTGTGCCATCACTTTTCTCTGCTGGATGAAAATTTGGGAAATTCGGCCAGCAATAAAAGTGTTCCCAGGAGACTAGAAATGTAAGAACAATGAAATGGGAGCTACAAAGGCAAAAAAATTTCTGTGGGAAACCCCAACCATTGCCAAGACTTAATTTTTTCATAAAATTTCCTGTTTCCCTATATATTGTGTTATTCTTTTTTTATACTGTCTATCAAGAAACATTTGAGTTAATGCTAAAAAGGACCTTCTGAGACAGTAAATCAAAATTACATCTATCATATGTTCTACTTATGAGCACTAACATTGGTTTGCTTTCTTCTCACACTCATGATCTGATCATAAGATTACTCTGAGCACTGAAATAGGCAATTTTTTTTCTGTGGGAGTAAAAGACAGAATGGAGAGCTGGTTAAACAGTCACCACAACATAATTCAGTGCTTTTTGTACAGCATTGGCAAGTGGCCTGGCTGATAAATGGGAGATTTAACATGTTGGCATCAAAAGCAAGCCAATAATGTGGACTGAAATATGCTTTAATGATCATTGCTGGGAAAAGCTCTTTGCTTTTGAAGTAGCTTCAAATCTCTAGCCCACTGATTCAGTTCTTTTTTTCTTCTGCTCCCTTTTTTTTCCTTCTTTTTTCTTTTTTTTTTCCCAACACTTTTTAGCCAAATATGATATTGCCATCACGCAAAAGACTTTTGCCACTGAACCTACCAGTCTCAATACGTCATAATATCCAGGAACTGTTAAAAAAGTACCTAGAGAAGGAAGACTGATTTTCCATCACATGTCTTTCCTGTCAGGCTACTACAGACTGTCCTCTAGAAAACTTTCCTGTCAGGCTACTACAGACTGTCCTCAAGAAAAATTCATTTAACTCCTTTCCACCTCAAAGCTTTTGGCAGCACTGCATTAATGTAAAACAGCTTCAGCATCATCTCTTGTACTTCAAGTCTGTGTATGAAACTCTATGCCACAGGCAGCGAACTGTTTCACATAGCATGTAAGACTAGAAGTGCTTTTAGACACCAGTTTTCTGAATTATTTCTATATTGACATCAATAGTGCCTCATTATTTAAAAGTTATATTCCAGAAAAGACCACAAGAAAGGGAGAAGCCACCACTGTCCTACCTAAGCATTTTGCTAGAACTTTACAGGGGAAAAGTCAATGGAAATTAACTTTGAAGACTTTTTTCTTTCTTAAATTTCAATTTTGTTTACACACTTGTCCAGAATCATGGGAAAATCCACTAAAATTACAGGTGCTGAACAAGTTAATTTTCCCCTCCCAATAAAGAAACATCTGTTGGCTTAATACAAGACAAGAAGAAACTCAGGGTAGATGAAGGGGCCAACAGGCATTTCCAGATAACACACAGTTCCGTGATCCTAAAATAAACCTGTATTTCCTTCAGATCCCTCTTCCTTGCTGAGGTGGATGCTGCCTCAGCTGCACACTTTTGCCCTCCTGCAGGAACACTTGCTCATCACCGGCGAACTGTCAGGCAACGGTGACTGTAACTGCTGTTGCAACGAAATAATGGTGGGCGCAGTCTGCAGGGGCCCCCACACAGGTCCTGCCTGCGATGGCCACGGTGGGTGCCTCGCTGAAGGATTACCTGGGTCTTTTGCAAACAAGAAGCTCCGAAGGTTCATTCCAACTTCACGGTTCCTTCTTCCCCGGACTAAAGTTACCTGAGGCATCCCTAAATCAGCCCATGTGTTCATACGGCACTCCAACCAGAAACTTTCTATCATCTCCTTAAAATAAGGAAGTTTTGGACTCATTTCTGCAAAACAAAAAGTAGAAAAAAATAAAAACAGAGGCTTTGTTTCAGGCCTTTAGACCCTGTGCTGGTTCTTCTTTTCTTCCTAATAGTTTTAGGAGGGTGTTTCCTCCAGAGAGGTCTTGCTTTTCCCAGCTACCACATTTATCCATCCCTAGTGTATGTTGGACTCCTTAACCACCCTCCCTGCTAAAACGGCATCACGTCCTTCCTGCTGGAATCTGTCTGCCTTCAGATCTGGCCACTGATTCCTTTCTAAAACTTTTTTCCATCTTTAACTCCTGGCACTTTTCCCATGTATCTGTATATACAAGATGTTAACACCTCTTGATTATTTCTGCATCCTGCTGGGTTTTCATATTGGTGGAAGAAAACACAAATACTCATTTGCTTTTTCACTGTTTAGCACACACAGCATCAGAAAACAATCTAGCTGTCATCTGCCTCTAACTCCTAATTTCTGGCTTGCTGCAGGAAAGCTTTTAAGGTAAGAGGAGAGCCTGATAGCAATCAGCAGCCACACAGAGGTGTCTGCTCCAGAACTCACTCATTAGTTTTAATCCCATCTGTTGCTTAAGCCTAAAAGGTAGGTTTAGTTAGGAAAAAAAAAAAAAAAAAGGAATGACTGACATGGTAATATATGTAATATCTGAATCGAATCATTGTCATGCTTTGTCAGTGCTAGTTAATACGCAGAAAAAAAAGTGTTTTTCTTGCTCTGTCATTTCAATGGGTCTGTGTAACATTATGAACTGTAACTAGCATAAGTGTTCAAGGAACAATAAACTGAAGGTAAAACCAGAAACGTTTATAAAGCTTCTGCATTGATGAACCTCATTTAAACAGCTTAAGATTCAAAGAGCCTGAGTATCTTAAATAATGTGAATGGCTTTATCATGCTGCTACTCTGAAACACGCTCACCCAGATGGTATTTGCTAGAAGCACTTTACAAAGCCGCTCCACTGCTCTGTCAGTCCCATCCCCCATCCAGCCCCCCAAATCCCCTCAGACCAAAACTGTCCACCAGCCGCTGCAGCCCTGTCCCTCGCCCAGCAGCTGACAGGAGATTCCTGCAGCGGGGCTGGCCCTGCCGCTGGAAGAGGACATTTGCACAGCTGACCACGCTCCTACTTACACGGCATCAGCAACAGGGTCACACCATTAACATCAGCTTTCCATACACACACACACACATACACTGTCTCTCCCTCTTGATGTGTTTACAGTCCTCGTAATTTGTCCATTACCTCATTATTACTGATCGCTCTCCTGGACTAAGTTTCCTTTCATATATTTATTTCTGCCAGTGGTTTCAGTCTTTATTTCAGAATGCCTTTCCTAAGGCAACAAAATCTCCATCCTTCAATAAAAAAAAATTATGCAAATATTAGCTACTCACAACATGTGTCAAGTATCACCCCTCAGTCACCTCGCTCGTGCTGCACCTACTTCCCGTCCACACTCCAGGCTGGCTGCAACAAAACGGTCACAACAGTGAACATGCTCTAATTTCACTGTCTCCGGATGATAAATTTCTGCTGGAAGGAAATGTTTCAATTTATCCTACATACCACCAAAGAGAAGCTGCAAGTATACTGTTGGCCTAAATCAAATTTTAAAACAAAGTTTGCTTTACAAATATCCACACTAAATGTTTGAGGGTTTTGTGAGTGAAACAATACACTGAAAACTACTTTTGTAAGTGCTGAGGAAAACCTAGTTTCACCAAACACAACAGCTTTTCAAACAGCTAAAACCTAAACCACTTCTCTGCACGTATTTTATGTGTTGTACTGTAGTATAAGCCAAGTCAGTGACTCAGGTGACCCTGAGGACGTCTTCTAAGTCAAGCAACAGAAGTGTCTTCCATATTACTTGAGTGTAAGAAACTGTGAGAGAGCAATCCTGCCTACAGCATTACCAGAAAGTAAGCTGGCCTCGCACATAAGCTGATAGTCTAATCACACTTATCCAACGAGTTTTTTGCTCTGCTGTCTGTATAGTATAATACACATCTGTTTTCTACCTGGCCGCCTTTTCCTTTTAGATTGTGTCTCCATCACAAGAGAAGGAAAATAAAAGCATTCAGGAGAGTTCTTTGCCAGCTGCATCATCGGCCACTTCAACAGTGAGATCAGCCATAAGCAAGGGAAAAATCCATGGTTCTGATATATACCTTAATAATGAGCTCAGTCTGAAGTCACATGCCTCTCTACCAATTTACAATTCATTCTGCATTCAGAAGTAACAGGTTTTGCCCCTTGCAAATTAGAAGTTTGCTTAAAAATGTTGTTAATTGGCTTTATTGCTTCAAATGCATTTAACTAATTTGAATGGTTAGCAATATTTCTATGCTTCATAAATTTAGAAAATATGTATCTGTATGTTTTACCTATCCTACGCTGTAAAATATTTACTATTTTGTAGAGGCAACTCAAGAATAATTGGCTTAAATTAGAATTTGTATGCTTCTCTTCAACAGCTAAGCAGAAGAGCGCTACTGCAAACCAGAGATTCTTTCAGAGCCACGGTCCTGCCATACTGGGTTCTGCCGGAGCGTACTGTCACCTCCTGCGAAGTCCAAAGACTGATATAAAAAACAACTGAGTCATTTTCCATAGATCTTCTACTATTTCTTTCACACTGCCTGCATGTCTAACCTTCCTTTCCAGGATTTTGACCCACAAGTAGGAAACCATGTCTGTACGGTAACTAATGGTGCGTTGTTCACAGTTACTGACTTCTGGGCCCCAGGTTACACAATTTTCACATTGGTATGCTCTCCTGCCTAGCAAGGTTGGAGCTGAGGACATGGACAGGTGACCTGGTAAGGAAGGAGTAATTGCCCTGGGACAAAATACTGGCTGCACACAGGTGTTTTCTCAGCTTACAAGGTTTCTGCTAATTTTGCTCTTAATGTTGGTGGATATATATAGGAAATAGACCCTATACATCCGGCAAAAATTATCAAAGAAGCAACAAACAAGAACCCTCTGAAGAGGAAAACACGTTCTTTAAAACAGCACAGTGTTTTCTTACCAAAAAAAAGAACCACAATGAAGCCAGATCACCGTCTTCAAACTTTCCATTATAAATTTTAATTAACTAGGAGTATTGCTATAGCAGATTAGATCTTCTGTTTAGTGACCAAGAAGCCATTTAGATGTGTACTATATAAAAATAGAAGGACATTCTTTTCTTTCTGTTGATTTTCATTATAGCAGTAACTGAACTGAACCTGAAATTTATCAACAGTTTGCTGCATGCTACTTTAAAAAAAAGTCAAGCAATTGCTGAGAAATATACTTTATACAAACTATTTCTATGCCAAATAATTGCAAACATATATTTAGTGCTATGTGCTATTCAAATAAGCCCACAAATAAACAGGATAGAGATGAAAAATCTTTCCTACTTTTAGAGAACTACTAGTTTTCAAACCACAAAGTTCTCTTTTTCTTATAACAGATTTCAACAGCAAATTGGAGAAAATCCAAATCACCCTCTTTTTTCAGCATAAGTGTTTGCTTGCAAGCCAGCTTCCAGACATATTGGTCTATTTAGCTCTAAAAATAAAGATGAGAACACAGCCATATGTTTCTAATAGATTTTCCATTAATTGACACTCTTTCCAAAATATAAAAGTAACCAATGCACAAGTGTGTCTAGAGTCATTTGCTTCATCATAGTCACCTAAAGACCCGCTGAAGCCAGAAGCTGTGTTAAGGCTATACAACTCTAATCTGGTCTAGTGAATCACAAGAGTCTAGGAAAAAAAAATCATCTGGGCTGCATGGTAACTTCTTGAAAAGCAAGTTACTGTCCCTATCAGGAATTCCACATCATCTTTCCGAACTTTGTCATATGCTCTACATAAGAAGCTATTAAAAATGAAAGGGAGAGAATATGGACTGGATTTATACTCACCTGCCGTTGTGTCACAACTTACACTCTCAATGAGGCAGTTTCAAATACTAACAATAGTAGTAGAGACTGGAACCTAGGGTTTACTTCTATTGAGAAAGTAAATACCTTAATTCTCTTCAGTTATTTTTCTACCGTATCTACAGTCCTGTAGCTCTGTCTTTACCTACAGCTCACTTCAGCCTACTTTGCTGAGTCAGTGAGGCTTATATGATGCCATTTCTTGTCTGGCAGTTCATCCTTATACCTTAGCCAATGAGTCCAGCACAGGCCCATAAGGAAGATTAAGGGACTGAAGCATCTTTCATATGAGGAAAGGCTGAAAAAGCTGGGACTGTTCAGCCTGGAGAAGGCTCAGGGAGGTGTCATCAATATGTATAAATACCTGATGGCGGGGAATGAAGAAGGTGGAGCCACACACTTCTCCATAGTGCACACTGACAGGACAAGAGGCAACGAGCACAAATTAAAACTGGAAATTCCATATGAATTCAAGATTTTTTTTTTTTTTTTCTTTGGGTGTTGTCAAATACAGGAGCGGGCTATCCAGAGAGGTTATGGATTACCCATCACTGGAGGCTTTCAAAACCCAATATGGTCCTGGGCAAACTGTTCTAGCTGACTCAGATGAGTAGCAGGATTTGGACTTGCTGATCTCAAGAGGCCCCTTCCAAGCTAAGTTATTCTGTGATTCTGTACTAATCCCTTGATCAAATTCTGCCACATTTACTAGAAGACTAACTATCTTAGACATTTTAAATTCCTAAAACTTTTTGGAAATAAGTAAGTTACAAGGAGCAGGAGAGTGTACACTACTTTTGCTGCTGCAGGAAAGACAAGTAGCACTCTGTACTCCCTCAGCAGCAACAGTCCACTCCCTAAATGGGATGCAGGTTTATTAGCATGAGTGTATTAGCCCTTGTATAGCTGCAAACTGGCATTATAGGAACCTTGACTTGCCTGATTTTTGAGCTTCTCCTGCTTTTGCAAAACTGGTCCTCTGTCCCATACTTTAATAGTGGATATTGGAGGGATGTGGGGTTATTGGAAGAGGAAGCAGCTCAGTGAGAGGACTCTGGAAGACACTGGAAGTAGAAAGGTGGAAGGTAGAAAAGCAGTGATGCAGTTGGCATGGGAGGAGCTGAGGTTACTTCAGGACATATCTTTGTAAAATCAGGCTTTACACGTTGTACTACTCATAGGATGATTTGTTTGAGGAACAGAGTTAGAGCTATTACAGCACTGAATGCTGTTCGTGTATCACAAAGCTCTCCTCTACGAGCTGTAGAAGCAGAGCAGAGAGCATTACCATGATGCACTGCCCAGGCTACTCCATCCTTCTTCTAAGAGAAGCAATTCATCCACATGAAGTACCATACTGCAATAGCTATTCTTTTTCCAGGCTGGTGCATTGCTACGTAACACTGCCTCAGGTTTCAAATAGTTTCTCTTGACACACAGATTTCAGAATCAGCTTGCACTTGCCAATGATTCAGGAGGAATAAGAACAGAGAGCTTGGAGAGCAATTGGACAGCCCTGGAGACGAAAGGATGAATGCCATGCAGTTAGGAGTTCATGAGGGGGACATTTGAAACCATCTACTCTTATTTTGTTACTGATTTTTTTCTTGCTATCTTCATACTATCATAATACCTTCATTTTAACACTTGCTTTCCTGCAGTCAGAGGGTTATATATGAAAACAATGTGGGAACTGGCGGCTCAGCCACTGTTCTTGAACTTAACGGACCTAAGCTATTTTTTGTTAGGGCAACAAAGCAATCGATGGAGACGAGAATTCAAATGCTCCAGAAGAGCTGCTGAGTCATGAAGGTGGGTCTGAGAAACCTGACAGCAAAAGCAGGTAGATTAGTTGGATTTAATAGCAGCTGTCAGTCTCTGAAAGGAACAGAAGCTACTGAGAATAATATTTGTGAGGTAATAAGAAATCAAAATAAGTCTTAGAAACACTACCTGGACAGCACAGCTAGCTCATCAAGGTTTTTTTGTTAAGGTACTATTTGAAAAAAGATATGCACCAGTAAACACACAGCTTGCACCTGCCTACCTGCTACCATCCAGGGAAACAGACCATTCCAGCCCTTTTTAAGGTATTAAATCACTTTGTGAGCATGATTTCCCTTTGCCAGGATTTCAGAAATTGACTAATTACTTAATAACTTGAGACAAGAAGACCAACTGCAAAAAGCATACATCTCCTTGTTGGAGATACAGATTAATATTAAGGATGATGCTGACTATTTGGAAGGATTCCTTCTATGTACAGAGCATATTTTCAGACAGTCAGGGCCTTCACTGACTCTCCATGTCCATTCTGACACTGGAACTAATTACTTTCCCAGTTTTACATTGGTCTGGGTCTTAACTCCTGGATAGCATCCCAGTGTGTTAATAGGCTTTCTTTTGGTAGGGGGATTTCCAGGAATGTCTTTGAGTGTCTACTAGAAGGGGATTACGTTTAAAGGCAAGAGTTGAACTTTACTTCAGTAGACTCATAATTATTCTTTGTATGTTATCCATATATTAACGTAATACTAACACTCTGAGCTGTTCAACCACAGTAAACAGAAGGAAAAAATGCATTAATAATAATGACCTACAAAATGTTCTAGTCCTGAGGAGAAATACAGCAGTCCCATTTAAGCTGTTCTGGAAGAACTGGAAGGACTGTTTAATGAAACACAAAAATCTGAGTTCACCCACAGATACACAATCAAAAATGCTACCACTTAGGCAAAATAAACTATTTTGATATTTATTGTTCTCTGGAGCAAATAAAGAGCTGAGAAACTGAAAATGTTCTACATTATATTTGGAAATGTCCATACATGTAGTTTGCCATTCCTGACTGGAAATGTTTTGGGTTTTTCGTAATGTTTGCCTGAGCTTTATTGAAGTTCTATTTTGGGCAAGTATCTGCATTTTCCACTCCGAGATAGAAATTCCGTCTTCACACTGCTCTCAGAATGGAGGAGAGTCATGAGATGCCCCTTGGATCTTCAGCAGAGGATGCTCCTTCGTGCACCACAAGTGATGCTAGTCCATAGAGCAGAAAGGGGACAAAACTTCCCATCTAACTATAGACGTAGCTTTAATAGAACAGAATGAAGACTGTATCTCTTGTCAAAGTCTTTAATGAACAGGTAATATCTGACATGTGTCTATAGGCCTGTTTTTCCTCACTCTTTCAAAAAACTAAACACCATTTTATTTTAAACACACTCTCTACTAAATAGAATCAACTTCACTATTACCACTCAAATTATGGCAATGGAAAAAGAATGGAAAGGTGAGAATACCAAGAGTGTGTATACAACAGTCTAGAGAACATGGAACAACTGTGAGGAGACTAAGAGGCTGACTTGTAATCAACAGACACATTTTAAGGGGAGATATTTCCTGTTCGCTCTAAAACAATGAAAGAGCACTGAGACTCAAGCAATAATGTTTCCTTTAGAGTAGACCCTTCTCATTCCATCTTTATAATTTTATTATTCTCATTGCACTTCCCTTGGAATACATTTTAGTCTCCAGGAAAGAAGTATTTTTTTTCTTTGAGACCACAGCCTCTCTACTGTGCTAACTGTGCAGCTCATAGAATCATAGAATGGTTTAGGTTGGAAGGGACCTTAAAGATCATCTTGTTCCAACCCCCCCTGCCATGGGCAGGGACACCTCCCACTAGACCAGGCTGCTCAAAGCCCCATCCAACCTGGTCTTGAACACTTCCATAGGTGGGGCATCCACAACTTCTTTGGGCAACCTGTTTCACTGCCTCACCACCCTCATACTGAAAAATTTCTTCCTGTTATCTTATCTAAATCTATCCTCTTCCAGTTTGAAGCCATTACCCCTCATTTTGTCACTACATGCCCTTCTAAAAAGTCTCACTCCAACTTTCTTGTAGGCCCCCTTCAAATACTGAAAGGCCACAACATGGTCTCTCTGGAGCCTTCTCTCTCTTCTCCAAGCTGAGCAACTCCAACGCTCTCACCAGTGGCCAGGGTGGAGTTGTGTCTTTACTTTCACAGTATGACTGGTAATGGCTTAGAAATCTGTTAGCGATCAAAACGTGATAATGCTTGATTTAGTAGGCTTTAAAGCATAGTGTATGGTTTTTGCACTATTGTATACAATTTCTACAAGCTATTTTTTCATTTTCTTTTAAATTGTGAAGTGTATATGGAGATTAGTTCTGGCCCTCATTGGGTAAGTTTTGCTCTCACAAGAACAACTTCAAACATTCTATAATACATTGTATTAATGGGGCATTACAAGCGGCTGCCTCCTCCTACTCATTGGTAGACTAGTACAATCATGGGAGTTAATAATCAGATGTAGTGTTCTTCAGTGAATCAGTACTTACACTGCAGCAATGCAGAGTTTGTTATTAATAACTGTAGTGGTAATGAGAATTCATCCTACTGAGTATTTGGTAAATGCAGTAAAAGTGTTACGGGAAGATTGACATGCTGTCTGTCATAAGAGATCCATTCCAAAGGCTATAGCTTGACAATGGAAAAATTGATTAGGCCGCTATATAAGTGGTTATACGCTGACTTCACCTTGGCCCAGGACCTCTCCTGCCCGGCTGATGGAGCCCAGCTCAGTGCCCAGGGACCCAGGTTCTCTGCCCAGGCTGAGGGACACAGGTGACCTTTCCCCATTTGCAGGTTCAACTAGTAAAGAAACTGAGCACTTGTCCCGGA
>VYZM01010208.1:147599-166520 GCA_013398915.1 Dromas ardeola
CACCGGTCCCCCCCTCGCCGGCTGGTCCAGCTTGAAGTCGGCTGGTGGTTGCGCGCACACCCCCCACGCACACCGGGCTTGGGGGGGGACACAGACACTCGCCCCTCTTTGAGCCACCATCGCTGAGCCCCTCACTCACCTCGCTCAGGACGGCGACCCCCAGCAGCTGGTTTTGGGACACACACCGTTCCCACCCCATGGCTGGAGGTTGAAGATACCCACCTGCTCCAGCTGTTGGCACTGAATCATAGAATCATTTAGGCTGCAAAATAACTTTAAGATCATCGAGTCCAACTGTTAACCTAGCACTGCCAAGCCTACCACTAACCCTGTCCCTAGGTGCCACATCTACAAGTCTTTTAAATACCTCCAGGGATGATGACTCCACCACTTCCCTGGGTAGCCTATTCCAATGCTTGACAATCCTTTTGTTGAAGAAATTTTTCCTTATATCCAATCTAAACCTCCCCTAGCACAACTTGAGGCCATTTCCTCTTGTCCTATCACTTGTTACTTGGGAATAAAGACCAACCCCTGCATCGGTACAACCTTCTTTTAGGCAGTTGTAGAGAGGGACTGGGACCCCTCTGACTCCAGCAGCCAACACCACAGGCCAGGGGCACCCACAGCCCCGGGTGACTCCAGCAGCTGGCACTCACTCCTCTCACAATGGTGCCCCAGGAGCTGGCACTGAGTCCTTGCAGCACTCACACGCATGGGACAGAGAGTGAGATTACACAGAGAGGTAGTCAAAGAAGATTTAATGGGGAGTTAGGACAGGCTGTGGCAACCAGGTGCCGGGCTCAGCCAGACAAGTGTACTGACTGGTCATGGTTCACACGCGACCGGCCCCTTTTGAGTTTATTCCTCCTTTCTTCCTCACCTGCCCATTGCCTCATCAGTTTGCACAGTCCCACCATCTCCTCTCCAACATCACGGACCCTCAGGTCTACATCCTTCACAGTCGCAAAGTCCCATTTGCCTGCAGTTTCTTGATAGCCGTTCAGTTAGTGTGACTGATGAGGTTGGCTTCTTGTCTGTCTCCATTATGATTTGCCTGTCAGGTTTGTGTTTCCACATACTTTATTGCTTCCCCCTTTTCCTTAGTATCCCATTTGACAAGGTCCTCAATCAGATAATCTTACTGGAATAAACATTCCTACACTCCACATATCCTTGCCAGTTAATGCGACTGATCAGTTTTGGTTCTCATCACTGCCTCCCTTACCATTTGTCGGTCAGGTTTGTGTCTTGTTCTTGTTTATGGCTTCCTCCTTTTCTTAATATCCCCATTTGTGTTGAGAAAGTCCTTGACCAGACATCTTAAAGGAGCAGACACTCTCCTTCCACATATCCTTACAATTAGCACATAATTGAAAAATATTATCACAGCTGTGTTACAAAGGAATATGGAACAGAATATAGCGGAAAAAATGAAAAAAACCACCTTCTTTATTTTACAGTTATACAAATAAAAACCAATCCCCATAGCTGTACTTGAAATAATATTAACAGTGTCAAACATGACAATCCTGACAGAACACGTATCAATACTTTAAACCACAGAAATTGTATTACATATGCTCAGTAGCAATAGTACTGTGCAGGAATGAAGCTCTCTGTAAACACACTTCCTTTATCTACATTTAGAACAATTGTGCTTTTCCCTACACAAAGGAACAGTGCTCTTAAAAATAAATAATGTGCAATTTCAGAGTTATATCCTGAAATATGCTAATCTAGATCCCCATCTAAATCCTGGACATGTCTCTCCCAGGAAAGTCACTGTAAAGAGTGCTCAGCACTTTGCTAGATCAAACACTAAAAAAAGGTACTGAACCCACACCTATTTTTCTTCAAATTGCAATCAATTAGAGAAAAGGTGCTGACCTCACGCACATGTTGCTTATACTGTTTAACAAAAGAATGGTACAGTCTTTATTATACATCAGATCATGTAAACCAGACAAGGTTTGAAAGGTTCAGTAGATCTTGTATCTGGAGAGTGGCTCAGAGCTGTGGGAGAGAGAACTGCCCCAAAGCTGAAAACTCAACAATCAAATATATTTATCTATTATTTTTATGAAATATGAAAGACTTTCTGCCACATAAACATTAACATGTACATTAATAAACAGTTTACAATAAATTTATCTGAATGAAATAAAGTTGTACAATGTAAAGCTGCCATAAGATTTGGAAAAATATACACTGTCTGCTGTCTTGATGTAGCTCCCTGTTCTTACTTTAATAAACATTTAGGAACCATAGCTGGCAATTGATATGACTGATATGAGGATAAATTTGAGGAACACTCAACTGATGGGCTGTTCCTCAGCTGTTCCTCACCAGGGCAGATATCATGACAATATTAGGAATCCTTCTTTTTATCCTGTCTACATTTTATTAGTCATTGATAGTGTTGGATGATAAAAGTGGTAATTATAATAAAGCCTGTTTATCCGATCTGTGCTGTAGGCCGCACAGGAAGTGCAAATGTACATAAAGAGAAATCATTCAAGGCAGCTATGGAGGCTTGAGCTGTTGACTGCTGCCCTGTGAAGGACCATGAGGTAAAATTTATTCCACTTTAAAGTCCCTATACAGCAGCTAAGCCTTTGGTGCTATGGAGCCTTTGGTCACCTTCAGGGAAAAAGAGTCACACCAGGGAACTAATTTATTATTTTAATTTTTTTTTCCATTCAGGACCTGGGCTGCCTCAATAGAAAAGCACAAAGAGCCCCAAGGCAATACAGACCCAGGAGGTATAAGAGAAAGATAAGAAAGGGTGTCTGCAATGAGTCCACTGCTATAGCTTCCCAGCAGTGAGAGGGCTAACAACCAAGACCATGTAACCTAACAGGAAAAAAAAAATAACAGGAAAAGCTCTGGGCATGTTCCATCTCAGGTCACCCTAGAGTAATCAGTAACTGGTGGTCAGAAACCACCCCAAAGCAGACAATTTGCAGCACAACAAACTGCACACCAGGAAGCCCCAGAAACTTTGATCTCCACATGGACACAGATCCTATACAAGAGCAATACAGTAAAATGACTTCTAGTGCTTGTGAAAACCTGCACAGTCAAAGACTACAACTGCTACTTGCCTCAGAGGATAGTTTGAAACCTACCACTCACTACATTACACTTCAGCTAAGGATAAAGCTGAGGCAGGTGAGACAGGAGATGGGTTAGTGAGGAGTCCTATGCTTTCAGTAGGGTGCCAGTTTGAGGGGAGGTCGCTATGAGAAGGATGATGGTGGAGCTCCATGAGACTATGACTCATGGTGCCAGAAGCGTGCAGTATTGAAGGTGTAAAACCTGCAGAGGACAAGGTTAACGCCCAGTTTTGAGAAGGTATGGGCAAACTCTGTTGTCTTGGAAGTAGGTGCTACTGTCATGTCTTGTGCCCAACCAAGTCAGAGAAACCTTGTCCTGTATCACCCTCTTGTACCAGATTTAGCGATAGGGTAAAAATTTGGACTCCATGGCCTCTGTACTAAAGTTAACTTCACTCACAGAGAATCAAACGTGAAGCTTACAAAACAGGCTCAGGCCAAATTTTTCTTCATCTGCTGACTTCTAAAGGCAAACTTTCTCATCTCTCTCCCTATTTACATCTCGCTGTTTTCAGTTATTCAACTACACAAGTATCTTTTTTTTTTACTACCATAGGAATTTAGGAATTAGAGTGTCTCTGTCTACTTTGCTCTCAGAGAAATAACCAATTGCTGTATTAAAATCTTCCCGGAGGTGAAAAAAATCACCTGTCAGTTAATATTTTAGTCTACTTGAATTCCCTTTTTGTTGATGGCCTGACAGTAGAGAGAAGAAGATAAGACGTTCCCAGAAGAAAAGATAATGCTGAATAGATGCTTCTCTGAGCTTCTGTGAGACTGGCACCTATGAATTCTTTACCTCAATAGAAATTCTGTCAATGCACATGAAATATGTTTTAAAAGATCATCAGCAGCAAAACCCTAGCAGAAAGAACAGGAATATGCCCACCTTTCACCAAGGAAATAACCGTGTCTTAGACTGCAAGTTTACACAGTGTACAAATAACACCATCTGTCTTATCAACAACAAATTAAACACACTCCAGTCTGTGTTGCTGTTTGGTTCCTTGTGATGCCTTGGTTTCAGTGGTGATCATGTCAGGACCACATCCCACACCTTAGCATAGAGCCAAAGTAGACTGTCCTGGGTAGGAAAGACTGGTGAATACAGAAAGATGCTACTGTGTCTTAGATATAGCAGAATGACTTCCTATTTCCCATCAACTTTTGGCAAAACTGCAAGGCAGTGATTTAGCTACTAAACTTGCATAATCACAGGCCTCTAGTCATACATGTGAACTTAAGCAGAAAAACGGGTAATAAATGGCACTTTTAGATGGTAAATGTTTGTGAGTGCTGTGCTACATATGAAATTGCTCAAGCTAGTTCAAAACTCACTAGATACACCAAATGCCATATTTGGAGATGAGGATCTAACATAAAGCTGGAAACATAACAGGAAAATATCCATACATTGTCTCTAGATGCCTTCTCCTTAGGCTAGCCTGACATGAAAATGGTGTAACCATGTTTTTCTTCATTTACCTCCTCCATTAGCACTAAAACACATCATATGCAGACAGGTTGTGTATCTTAGTGTATGTTGTACTGACACTCGACCCTGCCCTACCTCCTACCCTCCTGTAATTTCTTGTTCTCTTTTCTGAAAGAAGACAGTGAAAGAATTCTTGGCTTCGTGGATAAACAAGAATGATGCTCAGAAAAATCACTGTGAGATAAAGCAGCTCTGTGTTATTTCAGTCAACTACATATCAGAATATCAAGCTGATACAAAAGAGGTATATTAGAGAAAGATATCATCCAACACCATTAGAAATTTAAGTTTTAAAAGAACTGTTTGACCTACAATTCTTTTATTTTCCATTTAATTGGCTAGGTCTTTTTTTTTTTTCTCTAGATGTGTTCCAATGTCACCTGAGTTCCTTTAGACTTTGTGTTTTCCTTTCAATCAGGAATAAAAATTGTGTATATATATATATTCAAATGTATGAAATAATTTCTTTACTCCTGCTGATTTTTCTGAAGAATGAAATTCTATATGCAAAGTCAGTAAAGACGCTTTGCTTTGAGATGCTTAATTCAAAAAAATTTAAGTAACATAAAGGGTATGTTCCCTTCAGCAGCAAAGAAACATCATACTAAATCTACATTATTTCTTCAAGGAACGGAAAAAATGTGTAAGAGTCATCTTTGGTACCAAAAATAAGGGCACCTTCTCATAATTCTTTAAATTTGAACACAACAGAAAAACTTCTCTTTAGAAATGGATCAATATGGCCTTTGAGTGGTTCCATGTAGTCGGTATTGACAGCGGTAGCTAGAAAAACAACTGGGACGTTAAGGGTTGTGTGACAGCAGGATACAACACAATAACAATTGATAAAATATTTGATGTTTCCCTCCACCCTCCCACCCTTACAAATTTTTTTCCTAAGACAACTTCATAAGATACATACTTTTAATTACTCATAACATCCTCAAAATCCTTTAAGGTCTCCAATACTTAAAAACAACAAAACCCAACCAACAGCAATAAGAAAAACAGCAACAAGAGCTGAGGTTATAATACAAGATCAGAAACAGTCCTCTGACTGAAGGCATTTACTGATTTGCTTGATGTTACGGACTTCACTTTCTCTACTCAATTCCATCATGATCTTTTCTGCCAAAGCCTGGTTTACTTGCTGAAAAAAATATTCCATCCACTGGGGATTTCTTCTGTGGGTCGTCTAACCACAGTGGCCAGTCAGCAGTAAGCAGGCTGTATTTTTCTTCTTTAATTCATGATGATGTGTCACTGGATCCTGTAAACACTACTGAGTATACATTCAAGCTTTGTTCTTAGTGAAAGTGGCACTTACTTGAACCCTTGCAGTCAAGATAGCTTAGTTATATAGCACTTTACAGGTATAATAGCTGGTTATGTACTTCTGATAAAATTCCTTTTTCCAATGGCTTAGTGGGTATTGAAACATATCCTCACTGGGATCCCATTGCCATTCCACAACATCTCTATGATGACGTGTGTATTCTGTACTTCTTTTTGTACTTTACATGTGCTTTATTGCTGTATGCATTTCCCTGTTGTTAATTTAAGTGCTCCTCTGTTATGTAAGACATACAATGTTTTAAACTCTAATGGCATCCTGTGAGGACTGGCATTAGAAAAGTACCGATACTTCAGATCATCATAATAATGATACTTGACTGGTTTTCCATGTAAATCCTTTGGGAATGGCCAAAATCCATACAGGTGAATTTCATCGCAAAATCTGGTGGCAAGCGTATACATGAGGAGACCAGTGCTGGGTCGTTTAATGTGGACCTTGTTTGTCAGCCAATAACTGCAAAGACAGAAAAAGTCCATTAAGAAACTCTCATACAACTTAATGTGAATAAATCCTGTAAACTTATTTTATCTATTATGCATTCACTTTACACTATAAATAAGCCAAAGTTTCCTTCTTCTCTCTAAACTGAGATCATAAATGATGACACTGTTCTGGCACACCTTTATTCCACCAAGAAGAGAAGTGAGACCTTATTTAATACAGTGCTGCAGAAAAGCTGGCCAACCGAATCCTTAGTTCAGGCTTTAATCCTAACACGAAGTCACAATGCCTGCAAATCCTAGGAAATTGCAGTTAAACTCAGTCAGATCAGGGAACAGTCTCGTGCTATAAACTTTGACCCCTTGCAGTATCCAGTTCACCTCATCGAGTCAGCCCAACACTGAATATTTGATTAGCTTAGTGATTACTTCACAGATCGCTTGTCTAAATAGAAACTAAATGGAAATAATAAACATAACACCTTAGGAACATAACTTCCAGAAGCAAACAGAAGTGAAGCTTTAATTACTTCAAGTTCAACAAGGCCAAGTGCAAGGTCCTACACTTGCGTCGGGACAATCCTCGTTATCAATACAGGCTGGGGGATGATGTGATAGAGAGCAGCCCTGTGGAAAAGCACTTGGGGGAACTCGTGGATGAAAAGCTGGACATGAACTGCCAATGTGCGCCTGCAGCCCAGAAGGCCAATCGCATCCTGGGCTGCATCAAAAGAAGCGTGGCCAGCAGATCCAGAGAGGTGATCCTCCCCCTCTACTCTGCTCTCGTGAGACCCCACCTGGAGCACTGTGTCCAGCTCTGGAGCCCTCAGCACAAGGAGGCTATGGACCTGTTGGAGCGGGTCCAGAGGAGAGCCACAAAGATGACCCGAGGGCTGGAGCTCCTCTCCTATGAAGACAGGCTGAGAGAGTTGGGGTTGTTCAGCCTGGAGAAGAGAAGGCTCCGGGGAGACCTTAGAGCGGCCTTCCAGTACCTGCCGGGGGCCTATGAGAAAGCTGGGGAGGGGCTGTTTGCAAGGGCATGTGGCGATAGGACAAGGGTCAATGGTTTTAAACTAGAGCAGGGTAGGTTTCGATTAGACATTAGGAAGAAGTTCTTTACAATGAGGGTGGTGAAACACCGGAACAGGTTGCCCAGAAGAGGTGGTGGAGGCCCCATCCCTGGAGACATTCAAGGCCAGGCTTGATGAGGCTCTGAGCAACCTGATCTAGTTAAAGATGTCCCTGCTTACTGCAGGGGGGTTGGACTAGATGACCTTTAAAAGGTCCCTTCCAATCCAACAGATTCTATGATTCCACTTGGCTTGTGATTAAATACGTAAAGCTTCCTGGTTGCTAACAGCAGCCTCCGGAAAAGCAAATTCTTACACTAATAATTTTAAAAACGTTTTGGTTTGTACTCAATGGTTGACAGATCTGACTGAAGCTATGGGACAGTTTTCCTGAGCCAGAAACAACAGTTCAACTCAACCTTGCATAAAAGAAATTTGAAATAAAGTGAAACTAAATGAAAAACAGAGTGTGAACAGAATATAATATAAAACATTCCTTCTTTGATCAGGAGTAATCACTGATACAACACTTCAATAGTTGTAGCCAATTCTTCACCACTGGGCTCTGAAACAATTACAATGCAGTACAAGTCCCAGATCAGGTTTACTGTACATTGGTCTTAAGCCTTGTGTCAGGAGTTAATTTATAGGATTTGTAGTGATCTGGAAAAATGAAAGGAACCATGGAGGAACAGAGTATGGGTGGAAAAACTCCTTCTACACCTGAAAACTGTAAGAAAAGCAATTAAAGATGTAAAAGTCTGCCCTGATGAGTATGAGATTCATCAATTTTTTACATCCATAATAACTGTTAAGAGATTGCTTTGGCACTTAAATTTGTCTTAGTGTTTATGGAGCGTCAATATTTTGGCTTTTAAGAACACTGGACCTATTTCTGCCAGATCAAAATACCACCTATGGCTTGACCTACAGTCAAAACCACCAGAATTTCACCTGTATCTGGCAAGATACATTTATATTTATAAAAATGGAATATATTACTGTCAGTATGATTGCAGAAGAAATGATAATTGAATAGCATGTTGCTACCAAACAATGACTTCTTGCAGCTATTGACAAAAATTTAATTCAAATAAACACAGAAAAACACAGACATCTGTTTTAAAAATAGTTAATGTTAAAATGATCTTCTGAGAAGACTCTATTACAATCTCTTATATATGCAACAATTGATGCTGATCATCATTACTTTAAATGGATACTGGGGAATTCAAATGACAATTGTTTACTCTGCTACTGTGGAACAGATGACTTCTGATTAGACTAAAACATGAGTGAGATGTGCTTTCCCAAGGCTGTACTCAAAATGGTATGTGTTGTCTCAGACAAGGAAAACCTGATACGATGGGCTACAAACAAGTATCAGATCATTTAGCATACTTAATTAACATCTTTATTTGTCATATCTACAAATTCCATAGGATTTCTAATTATAAATGAGATCAGAATCTGGTTGTGTATATTTTCATGGATTTTTAACTCTTTTCTCTGGACAGGACTGAATCTGAGCAAACATGTAAGTTATAACCCTGAATAGCTCCAAAAGATTATATACCAACCTCTGTTCACTGAGTGAGAGGCTCATCTCGAAGTAAACCTACTCATACACACTTGCCTGTCACTGAAATTCTGTTACTTCTACAGCCATAGACAGAATATTTTCTAGAAGAGCTTTCAGAGAAATCTTATACGGTATTTAAAAAGTTAAAGTATTAGCATTAACAGGAAAGTAAGGAAAAAATTGTGAGACAGAAGACAAAACATTTTAGTGTTATTCAGGAACGTCTGTGTCACTGAGAGAAGCTATAAGACATATACTGTCTCAATTACACTCCCAAAAAATGCTGTAGAACAGGACAAGACACAGGTAAAAGCAACACAGGCTACCAGAACTTCTTCTGCATTTCTGTAATTTCTGAGAGAGTAAACAGAGTAGCTTGAAAAATAAACAACTAAGTGGGGATATGGCTGAAAGCTCCAAAATTATGTAGTGTGTAAAGAAGCCAAATGGGGATTTAATTTTAATTTAACACCATCACTGTAACATAAAAACTATGGACCCGGTGGAGTTATGTAGTGGTAGGTCTAAAATAAACAGATGAAAGTACTTTTTAATACAATACGCCCCTGAACAGTGGAATTCATTGCAACAGGATGTTCTGGACAACAATGGCCAACTGACTAAAAAAGATAGAAATTGCTGAAGTTCACAAAAACAGCAGTGCAGATGAAGATCCTTCTCAAGAGTTTGCTAAACTGCTGGTCATGGGAGCACATATTTTTTCTTCTAAGCCTCTGTGTTGGCAGCTGGCACGAGTATGACCACTAGCTAGAGAGGGACTACTTAAACAACCGCTTTTATGTTCTTGGACCCACTATCTGCTTTCTCTAGAACATGTTAACTAAAATGACTTTCTCAAACTCAGAAATAATAACGTCTTTGCTTGTGCTTTCATGTCTTCAGTGGAATTAATCTCATCAATGATATGAACAATCCTTTAACTGACCCTCTCAATTTATGTGAATGTATTAACTAAAAATGCATTATTCGTCCTTTTCTTACTGAGATATTCCTTGGGCAGGAAGCTGCACAAGGAATCTAGAGCGTGAAAGAATTAAAGTCTGAGCAACAACACTGAGAGTATGGCAGTCAGCACAGAATAACTGTTGAGTTTTTGCGTGAGATCTACTTTACTGTTTTCTATGTACCATATTTTGAAATAGCATACACAAAAACCATTTCATTTAAAAGGAATAATGCACTTCATGAAGAGCTGAAACACTCTCCAAAACTGTCATTTGCTTTTTAGCAAACTTAATTCACTACTTTAATGCTAAGGGTTACTTTTTGTTTGGGGTTTTCTTCCTTTACCCCTTTATCTTATACTGCCAAGTGAATTCAAATTCTTGCTTATAAAGCAGGTTTCAAGGACCACTCAAGAGATTTAATTCTGCCTGGCAATATTCCTTAGAAAGAGAAAGAAAAGACCAGTAAGACCAGTGGTATTAATGGTGAATGCATTGTTACATACCTTGCATTGCCACAGCTAAATGACAGCGTGGCCAGCAGGCTGCTGTTCACTGCCACTGCCATGCAGAGAGTTTTAAGCACTGTGAGAATAGTCTTTACTGGCCATAGCAAAATAATTAAGAATATATTAAAGCTCACTTTTACCTGCCTTAAAATAAAATGGTTCACCTTCCCTGGTGTCAGAGACTATTCTGCTTTGCGCCATTGCTCTAGCATGATCTGCTGACAAAGCTGCTTTAATCAACTTTTTGAGAACCACTTCAATAGGAAAAGAATCTGCTAAGGATAAAGTAGTTTCAAAATGTAGCATAACATTGTCCTTCTGCTGCCAGTGAATTAAGACCAGTTAAGCCTATGAACTTTTTTCTCATACATAAAAAGTCTAGAATCCTCCACATCCATAAGCCACGTGCCCTATATAATATTTGGAAGAATGGCATAGTAAGGTCTATATATGAAGGAGAAAACCTTCAGGACTAATTAACAGGATATGTTTAAGAGCAGGAACATGTCTCAACTTCTGTCCCACTTCTGCAATATTTCCAAGCTATCAGAATACTTTTATTTGAACCCACGCTAGCTCCTTTAGTTTTCATCTAAAAAAAAAAAAAAAAAGAAACTGTTGACCTAGCTTTAGAAGGAAATCACAGGATAAATAAACCTCCTTAACCATTTGACAAAAGCATCCACCCAGAGGAAGACCCGTGCTTCAATCCCTGATGAACCAATGTTAAACCATCATTAGTTTCAAAATATAAAATGCCTATGCTGCAGAGTTCTTGATTCTTCCTTCATGAACAAGGACTTTGAAAATTGCCCACATATTTTTTGATTTTAAAGTAGAAGCATTCCAGCAGGACAGACAGACAGCATCCCTTTCCCCAGCAAAGCCCCCAGGAGTATGAGGCAGAGCGTGACTGCAGAAAACATGGGCGTCAATCTGGCCAGATGAAGGAGGATGCAAGTTTAAGCCTTCGCAGGTGCTGTGCACCCTGTGCCGCAGTACAAAAGGAGAATGAGAGCCACCATCTCCCATCTGCTTCAATGACTTGTGCAGTGCACCTGTGTGAAAACTGATTTTTAACAAGCACAGGGCCTCCTCAGAGCACACCTACAAGACCAAGCTCTTCTTACAAAGCTCTCAGAAGGTCATGTTGTCCACACCTCTGCAAAGCTTAGCAATAAGGTACCTGGCACCCTGCTCACTGATGTCATGGCCAAGGCATTCCAGAACACAAAAAAAAGTTAAAACTGTATGACCAAAATTCTAAATTTTAGAAAAATCCAAGCTGCTTCCCTAAACACTTATGCCTGTACGCAAAACTGCCTGTAGATAATGTATTTCAACTGACACCAGAACACTGTCATCACTTAGCCATGAAGCTTTAGTAAATGCTCTTTTATTTTCACACTATTACGAGGTACACTGTACCTGTGAAACTGGTTAATGCCTATGTACCCAGCTGGATATAAAGCCATTCAAAACCTACTAGAGTAAGTAGAGTGGTGACTCTTTGTCAAAAAGGAAAAACTGTCTAAAAGATGCTCTAAAATTTCAAAGAAATGTCACAGATTCTATTAGAAACACAGTCCTTGTTTAAGAAGTTGAACCTTGCTTGGTTTGTTCCAGCAGCAGACAGTCAACCCCTGCCGAAGAGATTTTAAGTGACAGGAGTTGCAAACCTTACAGAAAAAAAAAGAAATTAAAATGAACCCAAAACTAAGCAATAAAAAATACACATCACTATTCAAGACAACACGATCCAATTAATTCTGCAATTAACCCACAGAAACAGCTGGAATATTTATGTATAATTTTTTTAAAAGCAAATGAAATTATCTTGAAAAAAGATTGTATGTGGGAAAGAAAACAGTTATTTAACAGCTAGTTCACTTTAGATTTCACTGAGGAGAGTAGTTGCCATCAGTGTAAATAGTAATAGTGTACCAACCTTCTCCAGAAGGTCCATAAAGAACCAGACTGTAAAGTAATGTCTTACATTACATTTCAATCCTTAGGCTAAGCGAAAGCAACAGGAGTGCACTGTTGCAACCGCACTTTTTTTTTTTTTTTTTTTAATACTGGAAGTGATGCCCCTTGATTCTCAACAGAGACCATATATCTGTCAAGAATGGCGATCATGAGAAAAGGTGTCAACTGTTGCCCGGTAGCCTAGGCTGGGTTTAGCACTCATCAGGAAAGAATGACTACAAATCTGATGTTAGCACAATAGCTAGACATGACTTGCCATCGTCATGCTTTGATTGTCATTATGAAGAACAATGCAAGCAAATAACAGAGAAAAAAATGAAAAAAAAGTAATATTGTACATGTATGTACTTGTATGCAAGAGAGTGAAATAGCAGTTTTGATGCAGAATATCCTCTAAGAAACAGCTACATATTTTTCAGGACAATGAAGACCAAAATCTAAGCAATGGAACAAGGACATTTTAAATGTATTGTGATAAAGATTATCTTAACTGGAGAATCAGGTTGGAAATAAAGATCACTAGAGAAGCTTGCAGAATGAAACTGTTTATAACACAATCCTATTATTAACAGACTGGGCTTGATCTATTCCAAACTAATTACTGGTAGCAGGATCATCGTGTACACATTTCCTCCATTCACTTCACAATAACCATCTTCTCGGAAACATTGATCTGATGCTTGGGTAATTAGAAATATTCTTTGTGGTACATCACACTACAGGAGACAAAGGGAGAGTAGAGGCTACTTACTTACACAGCTACTGAAAATCAGAAAGAATATCCATCAATATATTTAAGTCCTTTAAGCCCTTAGGAATCCACTTACACCAAAAGAGCACTGAACCTTTGACAGTAAATGTGGCTGCTCTTCTGTTGCGTAGCGACTTTAACACTTATCCTTGCTTCAGAGTCATGGAAGTCATCATCTGACCCTCCTCCTAGCACAGTACATGCCTCTGCTGAAAAGCGTTGCTCCCTCAACCCATGCACAAAACCATTTTTAAGGGTGAAACGTATCTTCATTTTAAAAGAAGCCAGTTATAAATAATTTATTTAGAGATCACAGGTGCCCTAGATGTGCACACAGGTACACAGCAAAGGTGCAGTAAAATAGACCTGGAGTACATTTTACAGACTAAGAAAGCTAATAGATAAACTTCTGGAGAAAAGGTTTTCCTTTCTGGCAAATCAGCTCCTTTCTGAGGTCTGGTGGAAAGATATATATTTCTCAGTAAGGCATTCCATGTTTACCTTATTTCTGCGACATACTTAGACAATAACATATTCCTGAAATACAGAAAATGGGGCAAAATACAGAATTCTATGAATTATAGAATCACAGAATCGTTTGGGTTGGGAGGGACCTTTAAAGATCATCTTGTCCAACTCCCCCTGCCATGGGTAGGGACATCTTTCACAGGATCAGGTGGCTCCAAGACACATCCAACCTGGCCTTTAACACTTACATGGGTAGGGTATCCACAGCGCCTCTGGGTCACCTGCTCCAATGCCCCACCAGCCACTGAATAAATCATTTCTTTGTTCTGTCTAACCTGAACCTTCCTTCTTTCAGTTAAAAAACATTGACCTTTGTCCTCTCAATACAGGCCTTGGCAAAAAAATCTCTCACCGTCTTTCTTATATGCGCCCTTTAAGTACTGAAAGGCTGCAATAACATGTTCCTCTTCTTCTCTTCTCCAGGCTGAACAACCCCAACTCTCTCAGCCTGTCTTCACAGGAGAGGTGCTCCAGCCCTCTGATCATATTCGTGGCCCTCCTCTGGATCTGCTCTAACAGGTCCATGTTCTTCTTATGTTGGGGGTCCCAGAGCTGGACGCAGTACTCCAGTGAGGTCTCCTGAGAGTGGAGTAGAGATGCAGAATCACCTCCCTCACCCAGCTGGCCACGCTTCTTTTGATGCAGCCCAGGATACGGTTGGCTTTCTGGGCTGCAAGCCAGCTCACATACAAAGATATGTTAATGTTTCTTTCAGGTTAACAAATTCTGACGTGCTCAAAAAAACTGGTTTGGTTTTTTTTTTCGATTTGTGGCTATAAACTAGAACCCACCAGTGATAAAAGTGCATCAATTACTTTTTATTTTACGTCCCCCCCCCCATTATAAATGAATGAACTACCTTCACACTTACAAGATAAAAGTCAATGCGTCAGTCTGTAAGTTCAAATCAACCTGGTTTTGATTAATATAGACAGAACGTGCATCAAGTAAATTATTTTTTATTATATATTGGTTAAAAGCTGCTGGCATTATTGGTTTTTATTTTCCCCTTACACTTCCAATATTTTTTCATATATTTTACTCTTTCCCCATGGAACTGTTTAAATACAGGGAAATATTAAAGGCTAAGATAAACCTTAAAAAATGATGGAGAAAAGAGTGTTAAACAGGTGTAAAATGGTGATCAAAAAGCATGTATGTGAATTTATGAGGATTTGAAATGGAAGATGGTAGATGTGTTCAGGTGGTTCATAAACAGTCAAATCCAAGCTAATATAAAACGGCTTGTACGGCTACAGACATCTGGTTATAGCAAGGTACAGCAGCAATGATAAGAAAACAGAACAAAACAAAAAGCATTTCATTAACTAGGAAAACCATAGAACCGACAAAACCAAGCAACCATTTGCCATAATTTGATAGGCCTCCTTTTGCCTCTGTTTCATTCCTTCTGCATGAATTCACAGAAGAGAAACTATGTTCCTATGTCTATAACTACAAAGCACAGCTAGAAACTGACCGATGGATGTTCCCATTCAAAACTTTTCTGTGACTTGTCAATGTACTAGTTTAGCCAGATTTTTCTTTCTTCTCCTCAGCTTTCTTCCTGCTCCAAATGCTAACCCTATAAAGACCAAGTTAGAGCAAAAGGTGCAGTCTCAGTTACATGGAAGTTCATAGGTGTATTCTGATCTGTTTCAGTAGGGCTTGGGTTTCATCCACATAATCTAACAGGAATCTTTCCTCGTTACACCTTTTCATTAACGCTATACCCTCTGTTACACAAATATCCTCCTATTTCCTACAACACAATTGGAAAGAAATACCTGGTTGGAACTTCATAAACAATTAGCCTGTATATAATCTAGAAGGCAGTTCAGCTCGATCCTTTCTACGCTTTTCAGATTTGTGTGAAAGTCCAAGCTTTCATCATCTGTCTTTTATGACCAAGGGGGAAGGTGCAAAATACCCAGCAAAGCTTTTCTGAGAGGGACAGTTTGTTGACTAGAACGACGCTTCTATCACATAGTCTCACAGACCTACGTAATAGCCAGTGAGAATAGCAATAGCCCTCTCTCACTCATGACTGGAGACAGCAATACATTCAGAGAATCTGAGTTAATGCTAATGCTCATGACCAGTGAATATGCTAACCGTAACGGGAGAAAGGCGCTGTGATGCTTTGCTTAGGCAGTTGTGCTAATGCGCTTCAATTAGAGCCTAACTCTGCTATTCCAGATGAACACACTTCTTCAGACCAGTGACTTTAAGTAGTGCTGAGCTGTGCAGTTTTCTTTTGTGATTAAACATACATTAGGGAATATGTAAACACCTCTAAACTCATTCTAACGGGTTAACCAAATCAGATTTCTACACAAATCTTTAGAGACGAAAGACTGGAGCACCACTACGTCTCCATTCCCCAATCTACAGTTCAACACAAGCAAATAACGCTTACAAAAGTTAAGCATACTGACAGTGCAAGCTTGCAGGAAAAGTAGTGTGGGATTTCCATTCTGGAAAGCACACTGGGCCCAGTACTAACAAAACAGTTATAAAAGTAAGCAAAAGAAAGCAATTGCATTTTAAGTAAATGCGGCTAGAAATGTTTCAGAGGGAGTCAATTGCTTTTTTTCCTCTCATGTATATTGTAAATATTACTTATTTCCTTCCCTAAAAAAGAGTATTGGCATTAGTTCGGATTAAACAGAAATGATGAAGCAAAGGGATGAATGGGAGGAAGAGAAAAATCATAATCAGATTGGAGGTGGCACAAAAATATTTTAGTCGTTTTAGAGAAGTTTTAGAGAAGCTTTGCCTTCACAATTGATTTTCTACTCAGTAAAATAAGACTACCTACCAAACTCTTTTACACACAGAAACATATGTCGAGGCAGAACAGAGAGTGAAGGTATGGAAAAGTGACAGACAAAATGTGTAATGTGTAATGGATAGAAAAACCAGCATTTCCTAACAGCAAAATGAGAAGGTAGTCATAGAAGACAGGTATTTTACTTCACTGAGATTTTCAAGTTTTTAGGACACTTAGATCCTAAGCTTATATTTTGATTCACAATCATGCTGTGTCTGTTTTTGAAGCAGAACTCTCTCCTCTGCTCTGCCCTGAGAGGTAACCACTACTGGAAAACCTTCCTTTCCTCTCCACTCATCTTCACTCCATTTCCACTCAGGGGTGGCACAAGAGACAGAACCACTGCTCCCTGCTGCTGGCACGTTTCATGGACGTAGGGGTTTATCCAGACCAACTGTGATGGTGGGTTAGCTTCCTAGGCAGAAGTTTGGCCTGTGGCATCAGCAGGGTTGGTATCAGAGGTGAGCCTCCAGCTGAAGGGTGGAGGCACAAGCCCACACTGGGACCCCTCCTATTGCTGGAGCTAAAAGAGAAATCAGAACCCAAGAGCATGTCCAATTTCACCTGGCCCACAGGGGCAATTTTAACAGGCAGAGATTGTGCAGAGTGATAAATCAGCAGCCTGCTTTCTACCAGCCATATTCCCTTCCTGAAAGAGCCTTCATTTACATCTCTTAGGGTAGCTATTCAAGCCTCAGAAAGGCTATTGAAGCAGTTCCTTGGTAGGAAACCTTGATAACAGCTTGGGTTAGCAAAGATACCACAGCCAAGAAATTAATTTGACCCATGTCCTGCACAGTAATGATGAATTCTCTAATAAATGCAAAATGGTAATTTTCTTCCTGCATGACTATTAAATATCTATTACATGATGGCAATTACACAGATTATATTTCAGCTACGAGAGAAATTAAGTAATTTTGAATTTCAGTTTCAATTGAAATAATACATACCATGTCACTGAAATAATATATAATACACATGTTCATGTTAATCTTGAACTTACATGCTTTGTCAAACTATGCCCTGGGGTCCTGACTTCTTGTGGGGATTGGTGAGGGCATGACAAAATTGCTACATGCAAAGCTATCTCCCATGTCAAACATGGGCAAATTGAGTGGAAAAGGAATTCGGTTTGTAAAAATACAAGAGTGAGACTGATTGGATAAGACTCTTCAACCATGTCAGCCAATGCTTCTCTGGGAAAGTCATGTCAAATTAAGAACAGGAAAAAATCTTTTGTTTGAACAAAGATAACAATTCAGTGAAAGGCTAGTAAGGGAAAAAGAACAATGTAGTCTTACTGCAAAGTTGCAATAATAGTGATGTGCAGCAGACTGGTGAACTTTGCTAAGTGCTTTGAAACACACACACAGGTAACTTTGGTTTAAATTTATAAAATACTCATTTCAAAAACCTATGGAATTCTTAATATCTTATGAAAGCATTACTAAAACTTATAATTGATTGGCATTTTTCCAATGAAAATTGCAACAGAATGTTACTGGAGTGGTGTAATTAAAGTTAATACCTTGCACTAATTCTAGCTTTCACCATTAGATCTGGTCTTTCCTACTGATGTGAATATGTGTTCTCATGCTAATGCCCAGTAAACATTTTTCTGTAACAGATGTAATCCTAACTAATTTTCTCTCTTTTCAAAACAATGCAAATACTGTCATGTTCAGGAAACACAAAAACAAATATATGAGGAATAAGAATAAAACGTAGTGTGTCCGCTATGTATATTAAGGAATTAGGAACACAATAACAGAAGGATGTATTTGAATTGTTAAATTCTGTCTTTGTCACTTCAGAAAACCGTGGAATAACTTATTTGTCCCCAGAACATCTATTCCACAGGACTGCATTCTTGAGAGACTATTTTCCTTACATCAACTGTGAAATCTACCCTAAAAAAACACAAAAACACATGACTATGGGACATTCTGCTCCCTGCTGTGGAATATTATATTCTGTGTCCCTGAAACATCCAGAGGGACCTGGATGAGCTAGAAAGGTGGGCCCAAGCAAACCTTATGAAGTTCAATAAGGCCAAGTGCAAGGTCCTACACTTGCGTCGGGACAATCCTCGTTATCAATACAGGCTGGGGGATGATGTGATAGAGAGCAGCCCTGTGGAAAAGCACTTGGGGGAACTCGTGGATGAAAAGCTGGACATGAACTGACAATGTGCGCTTGCAGCCCAGAAGGCCAATCGCATCCTGGGCTGCATCAAAAGAAGCATGGCCAGCAGATCCAGAGAGGTGATCCTCCCCCTCT
>VYZM01010208.1:166676-189797 GCA_013398915.1 Dromas ardeola
TGTTCAGCCTGGAGAAGAGAAGGCTCCGGGGAGACCTTAGAGCGGCCTTCCAGTACCTGACGGGGGCCTATGAGAAAGCTGGGGAGGGGCTGTTTGCAAGGGCATGTAGCGATAGGACGAGGGGCAATGGTTTTAAACTAGAGCACGGTAGGTTAGATAGACATTAGGAAGAAGTTCTTTACAATGAGGGTGGTGAAACACCGGAAGAGGTTGCCCAGAGAGGTGGTGGAGGCCCCATCCCTGGAGACATTCAAGGCCAGGCTTGATGAGGCTCTGAGCAACCTGATCTAGTTAAAGATGTCCCTGCTTACTGCAGGGGGGTTGGACTAGATGACCTTTAAAGGTCCCTTTCTAACCCAATGCATTCTATGATCCTATGATTCTATGAAACAGGGGGAAATTTATAAGGGTGATCCCAGGATGATGACTATGCCCTGTACCATGAAGCATTTCACTAATGGCACTGATACTGAAAGTGATGTGGAATAATGTGGCCTGTGAACTTGAGAATATGTTCAGATGTTCTTTGCTCATTGGACTGATAAACAGGCTAAAACTGCTTTCAGCCTGTGCCCAACTCCTCTTGAAGGCTGAAGTCAATAACGTCTAACATCAGCTCTGGATAGATACAGGAAAACAACTTGTTCAATGCTACGTTACTTGTTAGACTAACTCCAATTATATAGAAGAAAAATCTGACCTGTTTTGATTTAATCAGTACAATCTGAAGTCTCCCTTTTAGAGATTATTATATGAAATATCCATTACAGGCCCCTAAATTTGATCAGTACAATGAACCAGAGCAGATTAATCAGATATAAAAGCTATTGATTTTACCATAATAAATCCCACAGCTGTCATTGAATTAACCAACCAGAGAAGCCAGACTTCATACAAATAAAAGTAAACTACTTCAGTAAAATAAGGAGGCAGAAGTTACTCCTTAGGATCAAGATTATGCAAAACCTTTAAACAGTTAAAAAGCATTCACTGAAGCATATGCAAGAACGTGATTGAACAGAAACAATTTTCTGCATCACAACTTAATGAAGAGCTCAAAAGTGAGAGATTGCCTTACAAAGTCTATTAAAGATGAAAAACACACTTAAACAATACACAGGAGCCCACACGCTGCCATGCCAAAGGACCAGTGCCTTTGAAGAATGACTGTTGCTCACTTTTCACATCCTATTAAGCTCTAGCTTCACTGCAAACAATGCCAACCGAAATGCCAATTAGCAGCAATGAGATGTGATTGGAGTTCTGCCAAACCCACCAAGTGGTTTCACAAGGACATGCAACAGACCAAGCAAAAACTGTTTTCGGTCACTGCTACAATCGGTTAGAAATAAATACATAATGCCTATATGAAAGTCCCACTACTGATTTTACAAGCAGTAACTTCCCAACAGAAATTCCCGTGGTTTTTAAATCAGGAGATTAATGGCTGTTTTTCCTCCAGCAAGACTTCCTGCCTTTAGCTTGCATTCCTACAAGATTTGCTGATAAGATAGCCTTCTGCAACAATTTTTCTTTCCTACCACATATTTCAGAAAGGAGGATAGAGAAATATGACAAAAGACTTCGTCACTATTAGCTAGTATTTGCCAAAAAATTGAGAGCTGTGTCCTCTCCATTGTGTACCTTGTTTATTTTCTATCTATGGGTTTCATGCACTTTAAAATGTATCAATAGAGGCACTCAGCAGGTAGGTGTCTGCTGTTTTTACTGCTGTTATAAATCAAATAAAGAAGAAAAGGAATTAACGACAATCCTGAAACAAAACAGTTAGCCAGTTCACTAAACTGTAAGATTACAATAAAATAAAATAAAAGAAAAGAAAAAGAAAAAGAAAAAAAAACACTCTGTAAATGCATTTTAAAAAAATCTTTTAAAACTAATGAAAATACTTGTCACTTTCTTGATTAAAGCCTTTGAGCAAAAACTGAACTGTCTTACTGTTACTTACTATTATGCTAAAAGTCATGGTATATTGCCAGTGGCTTTACTAAGTTACCATCAGCCATGTAATTAACAGTAATTTGAAGTGAGATCTTCAGTTTGAATTCAAGCTACTCAACTTCATGTCATCAATGTTGTAGAAATGAAGTGTGTTTACACATTGGCATATTTCCCAGATATTTCGTGTCTGGAACTTGCTTTGCATAGTACAAACAAGTTTATAGAAATTGAAAACAAAAACAGAAAGACAGATTTCCTCTTCTCTTTCACCTCTGTGTCAGAGGATGATCATTATACCAAAATAGCAACAATGGCTTAGCAATCTCGTGAGTTAAAACCAGATCTCAGGCAAAATTTGCACTTTCTGCATTACCCTTGTCAGTGAGACGCCTACTGTTCTCTAAATGGATTTGGCAGGAAAAGGACAGATGTTCACTACTAACAACATCAGAGAGCTGAGATTTTCAAATGCATGAGCCTAATGTTCCTCTACCCGTATCCTCTCAAACCGTCCTTCTCCCTCCCCAGAATTCATTCAGTTCACCTTCTAAGTGACTCCACAGCCAGACAGCATCATCTCTATGAACCTGCTCCCACTGTGAAACACCCCTGGGGACTCAGAGAAACCCACAAACTACAGCAAATCAATTCCTTTATGAAAACCCACGATAAAACCCTTGCAGGCAGCAGCAATCCCAATTGCCATCAGTGGTCTACAAGTCAAGCCCCGTGTTTTGTTTCCAGTGCCAGCTTACAGCAATCCACTACAGCCAGCCACACCGCACCATCTCTTTGGCACACAGTCTCCACGGCATGGCTCACAGCTACGCTTGTAACGTTTCATGCAGCTTCCCAGCCGGTGCAGATATGTGGACCTCTCCGTTTAGAGAGGAGAACACACTGCAGCCTCGAGGGACGGGTTCCCTCTGCGATCCTGTCTTTATCAGCCCTCAGGGTTTTGCTTTAGTGACTTTCTAAAGTGACTGCTAGCTCCGCAAAGGAAGATGAAAAGCAACACCGAGATTTCTGAAAGCTTCTTGTCATTCAGACCTATGTTCTATAGTCTACCTTCTCTCTGCTGCATCATCTTCTATACTCTGCCCCTTGCAGACTAAAGGTGAGAAAGGCCTCATCTGGAAAGTTCATGCCAAACAGGAATCTTGCAAACAGTTTGCACAGACGGATTTTACGGATCGTAGGAGCAGTCTGGAACAAACGGGAGGAATGCTGTCCTCTTAGCCCTTCTGTATGTTACGTTTCCTCTGAAGCTAAAGGTTTTGATACAAGCATAAGCTGTGCCACCTGTTGGTTTCAGTCTGACTCTGTTACACCCACTGCTTCCTCTCTGCCAACACTTCCGGTGAGTGTGCCCACATTTACACTGAAATGGAAAAAATAAAAATAAAAAAACCCTCACGAGCCTTCAAAATGTTCTGAAACCAGCAGTTGCACTTGTTCTCAGTAGGGTCTTATCTCAGATCCTTTTACAGGCCGTCTTTGCTTTCAAGTTGTAAGAGAAAATGATTACTCATTCTGGTTGGAAATTCCCCTGTATCCCACTGCTAGCTAATAAAGTACAACTAAGTTTAAAATAAAAAAGCAATTTCTAGCAATAACTTTCTCTAAGTCAATTTTCTTTGACTACTTCACTAAATATATGCTTCAAAAAATGCAAATGATGACTCTTGTTCCCACTACATACAGAATGGAAAATGTAAATAAACTGTCTCCACAGTGCTCATGAGCTATGTCTACTATTATTTCAATATAAAAATATTGTTAAAGGTAGAAAGAAAAGTACTGGTTTTTTACATTTTAGAAGTAGTGGTTATTTTCTTAATTTTTCCTGTGGCCCATTAATTCATTTGTTGAAGACTGAAGGGCAAATCTCAAAAAACTACTTCAATACAGCAACCTTATTGCATTAAACTCATAATGTGAACCCACACACAATGTTAATCTCCCATACATGTATACACATGTCCTTATGTCTACACATGAGCATAAGGACAGCAGGACACCCAAGAACAGGGTTCACAGGAACAACCTCTGCTGAAAGAGATGTGTAAGACAGAATGCACAGAGGGGCTGAGACTTTAGTCTAGCCTGGGAAGGAAATGAGGACTGGTAAGAGATTTACATCTCATTGCATCCAAAACAGGCACCTAGCATCTAACTCAACTACGGTGCGCCTTCTAACACCAAAGAAGCAGAATCCAGATCCTTCGCCTGAGGAATCAGTTATTTTCTTTCAAAACATGTGCTGTGCTTAAAACGCCACCGGCATCACAGCCTGACCTAACCACCTGGACTCTTTATCTCCTAAGTGCCTGAAATACAGCAACATTCACCCTTTTTCTCACTTTCTAACCCAGCCTCTTAATTCTTTGATGCTAACTGGAACAGGCTATTAGGCTTCTCCTGGTCTCTGAAAAGCCTATACTTGGCTGATGTAGCAAATCCTCACACAAATTCCTTCCTTTACGTGGTGGGTTGACCCTGGCCAGCAGCCAAGCACACACACAGCTGCTCTCCTGCTCCCTGCTCCCTCCTTGTTGGGACGTGGGAGAGGACAGGAAGAGCAGAAGCAAGGAAACTCATGGATCAACATAAAGACAGCTTACTAGGTGAACAAAGGCTGGGGGGTGGGGGGGGAAGGCAATGGCTCACCACCACCCACAAGCAGACCGAGGCCCACCCTGTCTTTCAGCAATGGCCACCCTGGAAGACAACGCCCCCCTCTTCTTCTGCTACCACTGTTTTATCGCTTGCTGAGCATGCTGCTACGTGGTATGGCGTCTCTCTTTGGTCCAGTTCAAGTCAGCTCTTCCTGGCTGGGTCCCTTCCTGGATTTTTGCCCACTACCAGCCTACCCATTGGTAGGGGGAAAGTGCGACATGGAGAAGGCTTTGAGGCTGTGCAAAAGCACTGTTCAGCAACAGCCAAAACATTGGCGTGTTACCAACACTGTTCTACCCACAAATCCAAAACGCAGCACCTGTATTATGGCACAGGGCTGCCACGAATAAAGTTAACTCCATCCCAGATAGACCCAGTACACCTCAGAAAGCAGAATGTACAGGAGCTTTTCTCCTACATGATGGAGAAATGCTCTAACCCCGTAACGCCTTATGTAAAAGGAAGAGATGACTGCTTCCCCACAAGCTGTGTTTGGGAGGAAGGCAGCCATAAGCCTTGGCATTTGGAAACTTCAGACATAAAGTGCCCAAATGCTACTCAGCGCTTCTGACTTAAAGCACTTAAGTCCTTCTCCATATACAAACAAGAACCCAGAGACTTCAAACCTATTAAAGCATTCTTGAAGAAACTCATGTGCAGTACAAAGCAAGGCTACAGAAGATACTAAGCCAAACTGCTCCTTCTTATACTGGCACCACTGTAAGGATTGTCCCAGCGTATTATTTCACTGAAGGACTGGACTGTTCATTCATTTTCACAAACAACCCCATCACTTGGAGTATAAGGCACCTAACAGCATCTAGTGGCATCACCTTTCATCTCTCATGGTCACCTGTGCAGAAAGAAATACCATACTCTGCTCTTGATCTAGCTCCGCTAACAGCAATGTGGCAGCTGTGTAATACAGAAGAATTACAAAAGGAACAGTCACAGGCATATGTATCCATTTCTATCTTCTCTCTTTTGGTTTGGTCTTTTTGTTTTGTCATCCGTCCTCATCCCACCCCCCCCCAAAAAATATGTAACAAAGAGCAAAAGAGAAAAAAAAGAAGCTTAGTCTTTTAAATTTTCTGTTTTCTAAATTTTTATTTTTTTCCAGAGGAAGGGATAGATTTGGAAAAAAGACCATTAAATATATTTAGAGCTAGTAGAATTTGTCATACGATAACATGGTATCATAGCAACTTGCCACTTTTACTGAGAAGTTCGTATGCAAAGGAATTTTTAGCCAGATGGTAGTGGGCAAAAAGCTGGCAAGGAACACAGCCAGGACAGCTGAGCTGAACTGACCAAAGGGAAATGCCATACTGTATAGCGTATAAAGCTATAGCTTTGTTTGCTTACTTCCATGTTACCTCAGTAATTAACTAAGTATTTGAAGAAATCCATACTCAATGCAACTGCTCCTCATCACAAAAGTTCAGTAAGATCAAAGCAAAATGCACAGATCTCTGAAAACTCCTTGTAGGCATTATAATCAAAACAAAAAATAGCAGAAATGTATTATAGGTTTTACCTTAGAAAAAAAGGAAAGCTGACAGAGCTTCCTCATGCACATGTGTATCGTAGAGAATCAACAGATAGCTGATCTCACATGTCAAAAAAACGAGAGAAGCTACTCTCCATCCTATTAATACTACCTGCCCAACAAGACTCTCTACCGATTCTAGTCCTCTCTGTACTTTGATCCTCAAAGACAGACTATAAAAACTGTTTCTGGTTTGCTTCTCAGCTGCACAGCTACGATTTTTGTTACAGGAGTATGATATGGTCAAATGAGAGTTAATGAATTTTGCACATTTTTATAGTTTTCAGAAACACAGAATTTAACAGATTTTATGCAAAGGAAGATAAAATAAAAAAAACCCTAAAATTGAAAAATAATAATTCAGTAGCAAAATAATTTTCAAAATAAATATAAATCTGCCAATACACTGTATGAATAAACTATTTATTATTTATTCTGTGCTTAGCTGCTAACAGTCATTAGCATTCGGTATGGTGCTATTGCTCCTGGTTGATAAACTAAGTAGTAAAACTTGAAAATGGACAATTTCATGACTATTTCTCCTAGGACGGATTCTGTTGCTCTCCTCTAGTTGAAACCTGAAATTCAACCTTAGAAGAGTAAGTTTTGCAAGTCCTAAGAATATATGTTGCTGATAATCAGGAACAAAGCAGTTGCCACAGCAAAAGGGATGAAAAAAACCCAACACATATTAAAATGTCTAAAACTAGATTTGATAATTTTATTATCAAAAGGTAAATAAAAATAAGAATAATGCTTCTCTACCTACAATCATGACCAGGCTTTTCATGGCCTACTTTGCGGAATGGATTAGGCAATGCACAATATAAAAAGCAGACAGTTTAGTGCACATTCAGTTTCCCCCTTGTGTCCTCCTCTACTTCAGCTGTGCTCGCTCTCATTGAAAAGAGCTCTCCTTTCTCTCTAAAAGTGACATATCTCTTGACAGACGTTGCTAAATCTTCCTGAAATGCAGTAAAATAGGAGATCTTGTGCAAAGGAAATAAAAGCTCAACCTGAGAAACTTTGAACCAGATGAGGAGGCACCCTAATGAGATGCACAGGCCCCGCAGCCCTGGTAATTAGCTGCTAGGCTGATAGATCAACCCCAGAGCGTCTCCACTTCAGGAATGGGAGCGTCCCCTCCTGCTCTCCCATCAGAACAGGATCCCGGGATCCAAAGAATGACTTCACACTATAGATTAAGTTCCGACAATCCAAACTAACAGGCATCCCATTTGCTTGTGTAACTTATCAAACAAAGCCAGCTCTACTGATACGTTACACAAGGACACAAGGGTACTGTAATATAGGACTCCTATTTTAGCATCCACATATATGAAAAATGGGATTGTACTCCACTGAAAAGTAGGCAAATGTGTATTTTCTCCCTAATATTGTGAATATTTGTATGACATGATGGAAAACACATGGTCATTTTATATTAAGTGTAGTATTATATTTTTAGCTTAATGGCCATTCTTTCTATCTTTTATTTTCTGCAGAGATTATTTATTTATCCATGTACTCCAAAATATCTTACTCTCTGTTAGCAGTAAGAAAAGAAATAGAAGTGTTTACAATATAGATAGCTCCCAGCAATTGTTTCTTTATTAGCAAAGAACTGCTGGAGAACTATTTGATTTCTGCATGTTTGAGTTAGTCTCTAAGTACTTTTTCTGTAATTCCCACAGCAAAGGACTCTGGAGCCGTGGTAAAGTTGCGTAAAAGGTCACTACATTCAAACAACAGCTGTTTGCTTTCACTAATAAAGGAAAAAAGACTCTGCACTGAAAAGTGTCCATAAATAGGCACAGCATACCCCTTACACAGGCAAAACACTGAGATTTCAGTGGGAATTCTGCTATGTTTAATGCAGGATCAACTCTAATACCACTCTTTCGCAGGCAGTATCAAGGAGGAAATAAGCTGAGCAGAGGCAAATCCCACAGGATGTCCACGCGATTGTTCCAGACCCAAGAGACGGGAAAGAATCTTATGTGAAGCAATTTCAGCAACAGTGCTGCTGAGTGACTAATAATTCATGGGATGGCTCCAATAGGAAAAAAAGCCAAGACAACATTCTTACACATGAAGATGAGTGTGAGAACTTTGTTTTGTGGAGTAGGGAGAGGAAACATGAAAAAAAATTCCCAGAGAACTACCATATTGTAAAAGACTGTGTTGCTTGGGGGGGTGGGGGTGTTCCGCCTCTTCAGCAGATGTCTTCAGATATTCACCACCAGAAGCAGAAGAGCTGTGCAAGGCTCTGGGAGTTAACTCTGGCCTCCGCCCAACGTACCAACACCACACTTAGCCCAGGAGCCCTCTCTACTCCCTCTAGGGAACTGCAAGGCAGGATCCATAGCAGAAAGCATCTGCCGATCCTACTTGAAGGTTTGGTTGTCTGCCACCATTGGAAGTAAACAACAAGATCTGGACTCTAATCCCAGCAGGCTCAGTTCCTGTTTGCCTACCGTTTGATGCATATTCCATTAGAGCTCTGCTACTGAGACCAGACTCTACACAGACACTGTCCACACCTCAAAGAGTATCATCTCACTTGGAAAATATTATTGAAAATAATCCTAATGAAAGAGCTCAGCATTAAATTTCAGTCCTATTAACAAATCAGAGTTCCTGAAATTTGTTGTTAAATTCAATTTAAGAAAAAATAAAGTTTTGTGGTTTGCTCATTATAATTACTTTATAATTAACCTTCCTGGCAGTGGAATTAGAGAGCAAATAAATCCTTTTAATCAGTCAAGCTCTTCATTTATAGATTTTATTTCCATCTTGAACTTTGCAACGTATTAATTACCTCAATTATTTTGTCAATAATATGTGCACAATTACATTTAAAGTTCCCTAAAACAGCTTTTAGAAACACTTTTTGAAAAAATCATGCAACTGCTCCCAAATCGCTTTCCAAATCCAATATTCTAAGTTGAAATACAAACTTGTTGAAGAAATACAAAAGGAAAAGACAGAAAATAAATTATCACATGAAACCACTTTATCTAAATCTACTGAAGTAAAAAATCTGAATCCAACAGCCATTTAAGATAAGCTACTGATCAAAAAAGTAGTTGTCATGTTAGACTTAGTATTTACATAACTTGTTTTTAAAACTTCAAGCTCCTTTGAGATTTTAGAGAAGTACCCATCACTCACAGAAGTTTAATAAGGCATGAAATCTGCAAAAAAGTAATTTCTTATTCCAACACCACGTTACCTTTTTTGTGACCCAAAAAGTGCACAAATGGACAGGAAAAAATATTTTTTTTCAAAATTATGTCTGAATGCAATCATTATTCTACTTTCTGATCAAAAGCAGCTCACAAATACTATGGGGAGCTCAGAAAGTTTATTTCATTAAAAGAGAAGGAAAAATAGGAGACAGAATTTCAGTGCCATATGTGATTGCAGAAAAACTGCTGTATTGTTACATAAAACAGTACATATAAATACAGAATTTGGCCTCACTAGATCAGAACAGAAGTCTATGAAAGTTAACATTCTATCTTTAGAAAATACCTATGCCTTATGCTTTAAAGAGTGACGAAGGAAAAACCTAATTTGCAGAACAATTTGGCAGTGTGATACATAGAAAAATGAATAGAGACAATACTTTCCAAACTGTGGCCATCAGCCTACATACTTCAGCATTAAACGTCTCTATTAGTACTTAATGTCAGGTTGGAGTTATGAACTGAACTTTATTGATGATTAGTTACTAAATGATTTTGTCTGCAATACACTGTTTTTAATAACATTTTAGGTGCATTAAATCAAAGAACTCTTGATATCAATATAAATTTACGCTGGGGATTTGTTTTTTTTGTTTCGCCCCCCCCCCAATAAAAAAGACAACTTTATAATTGTAACTTTTTAGGATAAACCTCTCTTTTTAGGCCATTTTCAGGCCTGTGTTTTACATTTTTACATTATGAAGACATGTAGTTGCAATATAATACATTAAAGTTTCAAATAAAAGCCTTATTTCAACCAGCTGAATGATACGGATATGGCATAGCACTGTGGTACACCACATCTACAGGTATATCTGTGGTATAGGAAAAACAGCATGGGTGCTTAAGTCTTCCAAAACAGCTTAATGGAATCTTTTAGCTTATTGAACATTAAATTGCACCTTTTATTTGTCTCCATAAGAATATGCTTTTAAGTTGAGGACAGTTCTTCAGTAGACCATCTTTTTATTATGCCTTTGGCACAGCCTAACAAAAATGTCACTGTGTTTAGGTTGTTATGAATTTGGGAGCGTTTCAAGATATAAAAAGCAACATAAGACCCACACTGACTTTCTTGACTGATTCTCTTACCATTAAAGTCTAATTTAAAACAGCTCTAACTACCTTCATATAAATTATTATTTAATGTAAAATATGCATACTCAAATAAAGAATAGAGCCAGAATGCTTTGGAATTATCACGGCAAGAAACTGGAAACTAAAGAGGCGAATACTTACTTGTATGGAGGTTAAGAGGACTTCGGGGATGTTAGAAGTATTAATACAGGACAGTGATTGCAAATGCTACATTCACATGTCTGCTCTAAACTTTTGTAGCCTTTGATGAAAATCATTGAGCTACATTCAAGCACAAAGATACAACTACCTGAGAATGCTCACAGTCTACAAAACAAAGGTTGCAGATGCATGTAGTTTCCTTGTGTAAAGTAAGACAATCTACAAAAACTGCTTCTTACAGTTCAGCTTTCCTTATCATGCTTTCATTAACAAATCAAACTCCATCTCCCCCTTACAGCTTAAGAGGCTGACAGATCATAGAATCATAGAATGGTCTAGGTCGGAAGGGACCTTTCAGATCACCTAGTCCAGCCATAAGCATGGTGTAGCATAAGCCTTCTAGCATAAGCTTATGTAGCACAAGCCTTGCATTCTCATGGTCTTGCACATATATATGCTTAGGCACCCTATGAAAGAGGTTAGATGCTCTGCACAGGTCCTACTGTGTGTTTTAACATGCAGGTTTTGTGGGTAGATTTCCTGTTTTTGCTTCTCATTGAACTAACAGCAAACTTCACATTCTGTTTATTTTACACTTTCCGTTTTGCAGCACCACAGGCCTCCACTAAGTCATGACTGTTAACATGGTCACGAAGACTTAAACTTGCAAGCAGAGAGCTTTCAAAAGCATCAAATATACAAAAAAATATATCAAATAATGAATTCACAAAAACAGTTCTGATTCGTAAAACAAGGAGTGTTTTATAGGAGTTCCTTTTAGGTAGTGTCTCTTCAGAGGCTCAAAAATCATCAGTTTATATTGAATTTGAAATAAATATGCAATAACACCATAGATAGAACACAATATTATGAAGATTTTCCATAAAACTAAGTATGTAAGTCGCATGCACTGCTTTAAATAGCAGAGGACTTAGCTGTCCATTAGTTTCAAACTGAAGTTAGCAGTTGTAACTTGCTTAAACTTGCCCAAGTTTCACTGCTCAAAATGGACCGATTTCATAATCAGCTTATGCAACTTTGAATTTTATTTTATTTTTCAAGTTACTTTACTTATTTGTGGAAAATATTATTTTTTAGCTCAGGCACATTTTCATTTAAGAATAGTTTTTGCTTATTAATTTCTCATACTACCATGCTATTCCATTTGACATTTAAACTCACCAGATCTCAGAGAGATGCAATTGAACCTGTAAAGAGATTATACTCTTTCCCTAGATTTAACTTTGCTGTTGACACAAACCTCATTATTATGGGCTGGTGTTTTAAGACTGCCACCTAAGAAATCTAAAGAGTATTTGTTCCAAATATATTACTGCTGATGGTATCACTTCCAAATTTGACTCACAAAGACATGTTCAACTCATGCACTTCACTTTGTAACATCAAGAATTAGACCAAAAATAAATTTGCTTTCTTGTTTTGTTCTTACTCAAAGTACAAAAACAAAACCCAGAAAAGACTACACAATGATACTCCGTTACTTCCCACATGAACAAAAAATGGGAAGCGAGGCGATTAAACAAAGTTTGAAGTGGACAACGCTAACTAAACAAAATTTAGAGCACAGATTCAACAACCTGATAAATTTATGCAGTCATATCAGATGACACTGCTAAGTATAATGTGAAATACGTATACTCTAAATTTTCAACACCAATTCTGATGGCAAAGCCTTTGTTGCCTTTCTTTCAGAGAGACAATGTAGGTGCTAATTCTTGTTTTAAGACAAAGCCCCCTAAAGGACATTCAAGTTGGCCAACTAAAAGACTGCACATTCTCAATTACCATTCACTTTTGGTAATTTTGCCCAGATTTAGCGATGGAAGTGAGAACAGCTGTTTGTAAACTGGAAGTAATCTTATTTGTTCAGATCTATACACACACAAAAAACACTACAAAAAACCACTACAGCTATTCATGTGTCTATAACACATTTTGAATACTTGAAAATTCAACACAATCAAGGCCTATAAGTAGCTAAAGTGTAACTGTATAACAAAACAAGTGTCCAAACAACTATGGAAACTGAGCAACTTGGTAAAAAAATAAAGGATTTCCAAATTCCAAAGGAAATAGATTATTTTTTTTTCCGGTGCCAGAAGTGTACCACATGAAAAATACAGCAGTTAATCTATTGGAAACAAGCAGAAAGCAAAAAGCATATTCAAAAGTCCTAATAGTCTGAAGAACAACATATTTCTAAGCTTTATTCTCATACTCTCATACTAGATAGGGGCAACAGTTCAAACATCCCCTCTGATCTTATCTCTGCTTCTGTAACAGTGACAACTTTTTAGGCAGATACGTGATCAGTAACTGGTGTACGTGCCAACACCAAAACTTTAAGGTATCTCCCAAAGTCCCACAGACAGACAGAAGACAGTTCAAGGAACTCACGCTGAGTATCATCATACTGTTGTAATTCACTGCACAATTCACAGGTATTGCACTACCATAATCTTCTGAATGGTTTTCATGCATAGCCCTATATACTCTTAATAGTAGTGACAAAGACACTGGAACCTTCATCTGACAGTCTTGTTTAATTATGGGGTTAAAAAAACATCTCTGCGCAAAGTATGGATCCATTTGTTTTATAACAACTGGTTAAATTAATGTTTTCAGAGATTCTGATCAATGTTTTGAATTGACAAAGATCAAGTATTATATTTTTTATCTCCGTAGTCTTGCCCAAAAGAAGACATGTAGCACTTTCATTGTCCCCTGATTTGATGACTGACAGATATCCTTTGAATTCAGACTATTTTTTCATTAATTTATCACTATGATGATCATAAAAAATTTTTGTACATAAAAGTGAAAAATTATTGTGCTAATGCATTTCAGTTGTTTGCATTAGAGCAGGCTAAATGGGTGGATGATATTTATTACCAAACAAGCTTACTTTATCATAAATGCAATCCATTACAACAATGATGGAAATATCATACTCCTTTTAATGTTTTACTTGAGCTTTTTTCTGCCAGCTAAGAATTCTAGTTATGAGCTTCATTGTGCCAAGGACAGACCAGTCTTTTCCAGACACTTACCCTCTGACAGCATGAATAAGTCTCAGTGATGGGTAGGCGGTTCGGACTTTCAATTTATTCTTAAGGATTAATGCATTAACCCACTCCACATGCTTCTCTCCGCCTTTGACCATGAAAGCAGGGATCCAAAGGACACTGTCATTCAGCATGGATAGTCTACGCACAAATTTTTCTCTGTCACTCTCATTCCGAAAGCCTCCAAATGCTCTTTGTACAACTGATGGGTTCATGGTAATAAAATCAGATTTAGTTCCCACATCGGCAGCAAACTCCACCACAGGAGCTAGATTGCACCTGAAGAGGAAGAAATTAATGGAAAAATGAAAATAAATATGAAACATTAACTCAGAAAAATGTGTGCATGAAGGGAAAGCTGAAAATGAACATGCAAGCCAGTTTCAATTTAACGTGAGAAAAAAATACCAGTGATAATAAGGTGTGATAATACTTAGCATTTTACCTAAATTGGACACTCATTAGACAAATTTTTTTAAAAACATTAAATGTACATAATGCTGTGAGAAAAAAAAAGCTCTTCGTACATTTGAAAACCATGTCATCATGCTTTAAAATGCATCGACAGCTAGAGTAGCACTTACGAGTAAGAGTATGCATTACGAATAAGAGTATAGCTATCAGCTATTACCTTTCATTAGTGTTCATTTGTCATTATGTTACCAACAGCTTACTTAAAAGAAGCCACGCCAGCCAATTAAGGTATAATTTATAGAGGTTAGTCATTGGATTTTTTTTTTTTACAATACAGTATTTAGATACAATTTACAAATTAACTTTACCCCATGTTAAATGAGTTTTTTGGTATTTTGTTTTTTGGTATTATCACTGCAGCTGATTGGACCTTTTGAAGTGTAGTATTTTCATTTCATTTAGAAATTAATTTATTGGAAAAAAACTCCAAAAATATTTCCATTGCTCATTCATGTCTCATTTTCAAACCTTGTTTAATTTTGAAGTAGCCTTGTGTTTTTTCTAGGCCTGAGACAAAGGTCTTATCAGGCCTTTGTTCAGCAGTTTTTTACCTCAGTTATATAAATGCATATATATATGTAATCACACAGAGGCAGCATCCTCCATGGGCAGCACTGGATGCAGGTGACAAAATGCAATTCAGAACTTAATTGTAATTTCAGTGACCAGTAAGATTCAGCTGAAACAAATCACCTCCACAACATCCTCAGCGAATTAGCCGGTAGCTAGTATGCCCCAAATAAGTATCCTGACACAGTATTTTCACAAAATTCAAATTTCAATACTAACAAACACTAACAATACTAACTAATGCTAACTAACAAACTGTTGAGGCGAAGGATGCTAAGAAGCAATGTCGGAAGCAGGTCCTTCAAAACATTTGCATGTTATTATATTCCTAATAGAAATAGTATTCTATCAGTTCTGCAATTCTTTTCTGGTACAGTAAACTTCCTACTTAAGCTTACCCCCTAGCATCTTCTAATGGCCAGATCGCCAATGTCATATATAACTGCAGACAGCAGGGCAATATTGACTAACACCAACTGATGACATAGTCCTGACTGATAATATTAATTCCTCACAACATCATTTTCATTCTGTAATTATCAACTAAAGAAGTGGTCCTATCTTCTTCAGAAAGAAATGTTATGAAGACTGTGAAGCCTATATATATTATTAGGAGATAATGCTGTCCAAGTTTCTGATGCCATGTGGGCAGATTTAAGTTTTCTTAGGAACTGGATTTACATTCTTCAGTATTTTGTACATCTATTCCACAAACCACCTGCATGTATTACCGGCTGCTAAGAGTAATATATTTTAGAAAATGGTAGTTAGGGCACAGGAAAAACTCCCACTGATTTCAATACTGGCTTTGAAAATTGTTTCTAAAAACCTTAATGCATGAGCCTCTAACCTGGAATTCTCAAAATCTGAAAATAAATTTAAAAAAAAAAATCAAACCAAGGACTTAAAATCAAACAATCAAATTTACTGAATTACTGCTGCTCTTGAAAGTATCTCTTTTAAAGGACTGCACAACATAATGCAGGATTCTTGCACAGCGGGGTTTTCTTCAGTAGTCACACATACATCCACATGATGACATCTATTACTTACAAACATACGACAAAGCTTCACACTGAAAATCCTGCTCTCTCTGTGTCCGACTTTGAGAAGCACCTATGTACCAAAAAAAGCTGTATGCCATATGCAAAGTGTGCACACATAACACAGGCCTTATGCTTCTAATATGATTCCATGTCTTTTGACAGCTTCTTTCTGATCTGCCAACAGCATCAGTGCCTAAATCTTAAAACTGTATGTAGTTTGAAACCAGCATACAAACATAATTTCACCTAAATCCTGAAAAAAAACATCATAGGCATACCAAATACGAGGACTACCTATCTTGCATGTCATTACTGCTTCATCAGTAGTACACTTAATATCAAATACGGTATTTTACAAAGACATGCAGCATAAGCAGTATAAATTCTTAACATATGCATATTCAGATTTTTCAAGTGTAAATTCGGAAAGTAATGTGCAATCCAAAAGCACTCAGTAACAATGGGGTTGTCTATGAACAGTTATTTAAAATACTAGTCATACTTTTCGTGCTTTAGTGTCTCAAATTAGACATATGATCTTAACCTTCGGTCTTTTAAAAATTCAGTTGTATAAATATGGATTAGTAGCAGTGCTGAAGTTTGAAATAAGGTAGTAAGTACATCTGCACTTTGAAAGGCTCCATTTTCAAAGACGTAACTAGATGCTCTTAGCAGTACACTGCTAAGATTGTTGTTTTAGTAGAACACGAATGTAAGACAAGCTCTGCACAAATTTCTAGTTCTCTCAAGGAAATAAACACTGCTAAATTAGTTGTAGTTGACCAAGTTACAAAAATATTACCCTCATTAAGCCCCTTCTCATTTTCTTAGACATTACTTTCTTCAAAGAATTATGCTAGTGCTCACTAAATTGGAAGTGTCAATATTGAATATTTAGTCTACACTTATCCACGAAGTTGGAAAATATAAAACACCTGCTAAAACACATCAATTAAAATCAGCACATTCTTCAGTAGGGAGTAAATGGAGCAGGTATGTCAGAAGTGTTTCCATACGAGTTCAAGAGTTTATGTGCTAGTGAACTGTACCACTCACCCTAAACTGCTAGTACCAGACAATTTGTATTTCCAGATGAGTTCAAGAAAACTTTATAGAAAGTTAACACAGAATCACAGAATAGTTTGGGTTGGGAGGGACCTTTAAAGGTCATCTAGTCCAACCCCCCTGCAATAAGCAGGGACATCTTCAACTAGATCAGGTTGCTCAGAGCCCCGTCCAACCTGACCTTGAATATTTTCAGGGATGGGGCAGCTACCACCTCTCTGGGCAACTAGTTCTAGTGTTCCGCCACCCTCATTGTAAAACATTTTTTCCTTTTATCTAGTCTAAATCTTCCCTCTTTAGTTTAAAGCCATTACCCCTTGTCCTATCAGAACAGGTCCTGCTAAAGAGTTTGTCCCCATCTTTCTTTTATGCTTTAGGACTAATAAAGGTAGCTATTGTGTATTGGCATATAGACCTGATTATATGTAAATAGCTTTTGTTACCTGTTTCAGAGCTTTTATCTTAACTTCTAATGCATCTTTATGCTATGCCACAGTTTCATACAGTTGTTGGAATTTTTAAGTTTATTTTGTTAGCAGACATCAATGATGTCCTGTCAATTCTCAGAACTCTTTCAAGAAAACTTCGTATTCAGAGACACACATAAACATAAACTTATTTTAAGTCAAATTAAGAAGCCTACTAACTGAACAACTTTGAAATAGGCAATGCAATATCCTTCTCTTGTTATATTCTTTAATTCTAGCTCATTCGTCGTTAGGCACAGAATGCTGAATATAGCAACAACAGCGATGAGGAGGTGAGGGGGACTCTGCACCATGAGCTTTATCATTACATTTGTACAAAACAAATGAAACCTTACTTTTTTTTTTATTTTAAGTTGTCAATGCTATATCAAATCCATAAGGAAGAATAGATAGAAGACTATAATTTACTGAGTTTCCTCTTTCTCACATGCTGCGTTATTGATACCCTTCACCTATATGATTGCTTACAATTTGACTCCAAAACACAGTTTCACAATTTTCTGCAACAGACCATCACCTTCCGTTCATTCTAAGACAACTTCAGTATTGCCTTCATGTCAGTCAATCTGCAAGTAAGCGGGCTGCAGGTCAAAGCTGAGCACAACAAACTTGCTATGAGGTTACAAACACTGAGAATACAAGAACAGGTTGTAATTAACAGTCACACATAGCACTGAAGATTGACTTCAGCAATTAAACAAACAGCTTTAAATATGAGCATTGAGACTATACGTCACATCATATTAAATTTTCTAAACCTCATTCTCCTGAGCCCAAGCCCAAGTTTCCAGAGAAAATGATGAAATGCAGCTTGCCCCAGCAAAATTAATTTTGTTACCCTTTGAAACCCTTTGGTTTCTTTCTTTTTCTTTTTTTTTTCATAAAAAAATCACTGTAAGTGTATTCTTTACAACTAACAAGCTTATTTTTTTCTATATAATATTGTTTAATCGGAAGCTCTAGCTTGTTCCTTTTTCCCTTGCACTAAACTAGCAAATAGAGTCATTATTTGCTCCCTTACTTCTTCTAAGCACTATCCACAGTCGAAGTGTTCAGAAACTGGTCTAATGAGACAAAGATTGGTACATCTGGGAGAAGGGGTTAGGAAAAAAACCCAAGTAAGGGGGCAATGTTCATAATCTGTGTGATTGGTACTAACATAGGCAATAAAATACACAATACCTCAAATTAATGCTGCAGTCCCTGTTCTTCCCATGACATCACCCCAGACCATATCCAAAACCTCAGCGCAGCCATTTCAACAGGCTAATTAATGTAAACTTCCTATCAGGCATCGATTCTTTGATTTAGGTAATAAGTAAGCTTACAGGGCCACCTAATTTACATACTATTGGTGTATAATCATGACACTGAAAGGCAAATATATATATAGAAAATATTCATAGTGAAAATGCAGAGGTTCCCACACATGAGCTTTCAGTCTGATAGAAGATGATTTTCAACAGGAACATGCACTGCAATGCTATCACTAAAAAGAGATCTGGCATAAAAGGGAAAAATTAGTTCATGAGATATCACACGATATTTGGGTTTCTGTAGAATAACTGAGATCCTAAGACATGCAGACCAAAAAGTCTCAGTGATTGAAAACCTGCTTCTTCCACAAATGTTTGTTGCATATATTACTCACAGTGGGATATATTAAGAATATTGCGGAGAAAAAAGAACCAAACTGCCAATGGCTGGAGTTGCATGCCATAAGAAAAGACTGAAGAGTGGAGTAAGTGCTGCTAGACCACACTTACACCAAAGCAATCAACCCTGGGTTTGCTGTGACACCTTTATGGCCCAAACACATCCACAGCATATTTAGTCTTCTAGACAACAGATCTTAACAAAGAAAATAATAAAGTCATAGTCACAAAAATACACTAAGTGAGAAGTCAGTTATTCCACTGAGATTCAGTTGAACTTTCTTGGTCACTAATAAACATACAGCTCATGTATATGCACGCAAATGTCCAATACATAATATTCATAGGCCATATATTGGTATTTTCAAGTTAATTTTAAATAAAAGCCATAAAAATTTGCTTAAGTAAAAGTGATTACTATTTCTATTTTATTTCACACTGAGAACTAAAAGAATATTCTTCATACAGTAATAATGCAAGAACTGGCCATGAATCTGTGCACTTAGTAATCCTTTAACAATCTGTGCACTTGAGGTTTACAGGTTGAAATAAGTAGTTAGAAACCACTCTAAAGCCTAAGCTGCGCACAAGTGTGGTTAAAACGTGCTTTATTTCATTAATATCTTCTCCTTGCAGAGCAAGGCCAAAAATATCCATCACACAGTATTAATCACATACACTTTGAGAAGCCAAAAAACGAAAATTAGATTGAACCTCTCTGAAACATAAGGCATTACCCAAACTAGTATCAAAAACATAAATTCTTTCCTGAATAGCCTACAAACTTTCAGATTCAGGTTCATATCCAGATTCCTGTAAGAATCAATATTGCAGTCTTGAATTCAAAGATTTTTGACATTTTAAGAAACACCTGGATGTGAAAGTAAAATTCAAGGCTCAAGCACACAGGAGTTAAAAAAAAAAGTTAAGTTCAAGGCAGCAGACAACCTAACAGTTGGAGTACTCTCTACCCAGCCTTCTTGCAGGAAGCACATCACGCTAATACTTGTGTATATGTAGCATATGTAGCACATCATTAACCTGGTCCTTCCAATAAAGGTGTAAAGCAGCAATGTGATAATTTTCACATACAAATAAAAAAGGGAGATTTACCAAAAAAATCCCATGCACAAACCTCCTATCTCCCCCTGCCAAATCTAATGATTACTAAACTGTATGGGTTCTCACATGTCCTGTATACTTGTTTGCCTCCTGATAAAAGTAAAATTGCTTCAAATTAACTACAGGGATCTGGATTAGCAGGGAATCCCCTGACACATCCCACTTCATCCTCCACATGGCACAACACACAATGTCTCATGAGAGATGCAAGCTGTGTAGAGGCTCAGGTACAGCCTCATTATGGATTCTATTCACACACAGGAACGTCTTTTAAGATGTGCCATGTAAAATATACAGTGACCTGACAGCCCCTTTTATAACACAAGTCCACAAGAATCCTAAATTTATGACTGATTTCACTTTAGTTAGAAGACATATTTTTGTAACATCATCTGATAATAAACTCCATTACTTCTTGTTGCCTAAACTAGAGCCTATACTGATAATCATTAAATTCTTTCTTCCCAGCATCTTCCTTAACACCGGTGACTGAAATGCAAGTTATCCTCAACTAACACAGCACAGTGAAGTGACAGAAAAGGTCTAAGTGGTATTTTAGAAACAGTGGCAAAACACATTATTTACCTCTTTGAGTCCTTGCTGCAACGTTACCCATGAATTACACAGTTTTACTGCTCTTTCCAATACCATTACTTTGACACCAAAATAAAGAAAGGAATTTCTATCACTGAAAGTTTGTTGCATATGGAAAACAAAAACCACAAAACTACAGCAGTAAAATATTGAGAATGATATTTTAATGTAAGAAAACCTGAGAAATAGAACGTAGTAGATTCCTGAATACCTGTATCTTTGCCATTTTATGTGAAAAATACCTTTACACTTTACAATCTATAAAGGGCATGTTCTATAGGGCAATTATCAAAATACTACAGAACTGTTGCTATTCTGATATAGAAAAGTTTAGAACAGTTTTGCAACACCATGAGGACAGAAAGCATTGAAAAAATTTTGTTATCCTTGCAATAAATTCAGGCAAAATGATCATTTTCATTTTCAGAGAACCACTTTGGGGTAGCGAGTTTGGAAAGTAGAAAAAAGCAGTAGTTTGAACATTCAAAAATGGACAACAGCAAAAAAGGCAATGTTTAGACTGAGACTGTTCAAAACATTGTCAGACTTCTTAATTGAAGTCAATGAACAAATGGATTAGTGAAGCTCTCCTACATTTGAAACTGTTCAGAAAATAACTAAATTGAAAGCTCTGTACTATCAACAATAGGAGTACGCAACTTTAAATAATTTTATCCTTTTATCTGACGATAACTATAGAAAGAGTCAGGCTAACCCTATATGCTCTACATTTGGATGCTCATAGGACACCTATTTATTTGAGAAACCACTTTGGAATCTTCAGTCATTTACATATGGGTTTACAGAAGTCACTTCTTACTCATGTTTCCTTAGCCTTCTAAACTCATGTCCTGAAATCTCCTCCCATATCACTTACTTAAGAATTAACTTCCTTTTTTTTTTTAAAAAAAAAAAAAAAAAGGAAGTTGCACCAATGTTGGAATTATAAATGCTTATGGAGGGTACCCAGTACTGTGGCTCACCACTGTAGGTAGCACCAGGTGCTACATACTGACTGAGCAAGGGATTCAGCTCCTTAATAAGTCATCTCTGTAAAAGCTCTTGCCCCATGATGGGCTTCCTGGAGTAGCAGTCATACAAGGACCCTTCCAGCAGCTGAAGATGCCGTGAAGTGAAGTCAAAAAGGGAAAATCTGGCCAACAAGAAGTCAGGCCTTCTCCAAGGTTCTCCTGAGGTGGAGGCCACCCACGTCTAGCTTGACTGGAAACACCCAACATGTACACTGGCACTCCCGCTTTCTCAGGCAGCCAAATCACTGAGCAAGAACATCTGAAGAAGATGGCCTTCTGGCTTTCTTCTGCTTTCATGTAATGTTTCAATGTAGTGTAACATTTTGTAGGAAGAGACAGAGGGCAAAAACAGAGCTGCCACATTTGAGAGCTGAAAAAGGTCTAATGAGCTAGTCATGATGTATTCAAAAGTAATTTTTAAGGAAGAATCATGTTTTAAAATAAGTCTGTTAAATTGGCAATTTCGCTTTCAAGAGATCTGCTGGCTCTGAGCATCCAACTCTACTGGCACATTGGTTACGCTCCAATCAAAGTGTATTAAATAAGTATTTGAACATAAAACCTGATAGAAGTCACAAAAAAACCCAAACGTTCCAGAATATAAGTACATTAATATCCTAAATCTTTTTATTCCACGAAGATAAGCAGCTACTACACTCTCTGCTTACATATTAGTATTAGCAGAGAAACCTAAATTGTTCTCCTGAAATGAGCAACCACATCTCCATGGTATGGTTAGAATATCTGTCCTTTTTTTCTGCTTAAAAAGATACACTGTCTTCTGCTCATATCACAATTGCTCGCCTACAAAATTAAGATGTCAGGGAGTAAGTCAAACGTATTATCCTCCTCTTTGCATAGGATAAACCAACAAATTTATTAAAGGACTACAAGATTTTTTCTGTGTCAACTTCACTAACCACAAGAATCGCCAAGTTAAAAATTGGAAGTCAAAGGACACTGGAAAAATACGAGCTGCCCAGCAAAACTTTATCACCAATGATGGCAAAAATATTCAGCATGATTCCTAGATGCTGACAGTTAGCAGGAAAACACTCCAGTGGGAGAAAGAGGAGTTGTAACATATAAACTAGGCACTTCAATCCAAGGAAAGAATAACGAAAGAAGAGGAAATAATATACCCTCATGGCTGTTCCTTGTCAGAGGAGCCCTAAGCTAGTCCAACAGCTTCACTCAGTGGGCCTGTTCTCCACATAGGCCAACTGAAATGAAAGGGACTTTTCCAGAAGTAGTGTCACCACAAGAAAAAACACAAGATTATTTACTAGGTTTGGGGGCTTTTTTGTTTG
>VYZM01010208.1:189924-208582 GCA_013398915.1 Dromas ardeola
GATCTTTGGCATTTTTCAAATTCTGAACCCAAAGCTGAACTGCATTCTTTTTGGTACTTATTGGCTGCCAGAAGTAATTCCAGGAATCTGAAAGTTATTACTTGGCGATGTTTAGTATTGCTATTTTACATTTACCCGAAATACATAGGACTTCCTGAAAAAAACAACTGCAACTACTGCATTTCAAAATGTACCACTTAACTATAACAAGTTCACCTGCTCTGTAAGGCATAACAGCTAACACAGCCCTAGTGTGAGAATTTCAGCATGAGAAAGCGTAGACAATGGGGGAATAAGATGTATTGCATTTAAATCTCACAGGAAGTGGGCACCATGTATCTGACCCAACAGCTAAACAGCGAGCTGAAAATAGTACCATGCAAAAAAAACCAGCTCCTGCAACAGCACTTTGCCATCTATACATCTTAAATGTAATCTGCTTGATGATCTCATATTTTCATTCTAATTTATTTTATGGAACCAGAGATTCTGGAATGCTTCAGACCCTCTTTCTGAGTATAGTATCAAACTGCAGCATGCTTTAGCTCACCACTGTAAAAGCAGCAGAGGTGCAAGGCTTAACAGTCACTTAACAGGGTGCAAAAACCGTAAGAGGTAAAAAGGAAAGGAATAAAGGAAACAGGAAACAGTTTATAGTCAGCACAGGTTTTTTTAATAGCAAAGTGTCTCCTTGCTTCCCATTTTAACCAGATGGGTCACATTTTCTCCTGTCCAAATAGGCATGACTTCACTAAACTTGTGGAACTAATCCATTTTATGTTAGCAGAAGATATGTCCCTAGACTCTTGATTTCTGATGCCATGTGAACAAAGCAAGGCCTTATGTGATGAAGTAATTAAAAATCAAGCCACTCTAAAATGTTCAGTAATACAGTAAATATGCTTATGCTGACAAGATATTACCTTGCTTGCAGAAATGACCATTATTTAAGCACTTTCAGAGATGTCTAAAGAAGAAGAATTGTACTGTTTTATTTGTAAAATTTGCTTAAAGAATTATATGTTGGTTTGCAGGCATGCTTATTATTTGACTCTAGTTTAGGTGCCTATTTTTAATCATTTTTCATGTTAGAAGTATTCTGATTATCTGGTGTCTCTGTTGGATCAATGTTCTTTGAGAGGCATTGTTATACAGAAGGCACTGAATATACTGTATGTCTCAAAGGAAGATGGACAGCTATTAGAAACTTTGGATGACTTTCAAAGACATTGACAGATACTATCAAACTTAAATTACTTAAAGCGCTAGGTACTGACATTCTTCTTTACCCTTAATAAAGCATATATTCTGTGCCTTTATCAGTTATTACAAACATCTTCATAGCACCTTTATAGAAGCATCAAAATTCAGGTTATTGAGTTTATTGTACTGTAGTGCAAATAGTGCTGGATGTGTGTTGTGTCCTCTTCGCTTTCACAGATCTTCACTATCAGTTTTATCATTAAATTAATGGTACTGTTGGTGTTAGATCTAACATTAGAACTCCCGCTCTAAGAAATAACTCTGTCAAAACCACAAACTTTTGTTTCAGAGCTCAAAAGGACATACAGTTCTATCAAAATCAACTGCATAATATATTTAACCAAAGTAGTATGACATACTTGTCACAGCACACAGGCATAATGCACTTAGCATCAGGAGATTCCACAAAGATGTTGCTCATCAGCCTATACACCTAGCTGCACACAGCACATAAAGTAACTGCTTTTCAGAACACCATCAGGTGGCAACTAGAAAGAGTGCATTTTACTGCTAGAGAAATCATCTGAAAGCAAAGACAGTAACAGTGTCATGGTACATTTTAATGCCAGAATCCTAATATCCATAGAGGTGAGTGGTTACCACGTATGCCAGTACCATGAGATCACAGGATTACATATAATGTTGCGTACCATTATTATTTTTTTTTTAAATGGAAGAGGAGGAATGTGGAAAACTGTAACTCTGAAGAATGCTTTGCCTTTTTCTTTAACTCAAAATAAAAATGAAATCATTGCTACTTATTTTAAATGGATGTTATGTACCTACGCATCCATCCAGACATACATAAATAAATATCATTTAGTTTAACCTATGAAATAATCTATGAACTTCTAAAATGTTTTAACTTCCATTTGTAAATCCAAAAATTTCACTGTATCAAAACTCTCTGTAGGCTGCAGGGGTAAGTATTCTGTTCCCAGAACCTTATAAAGATTATTATCCACAGTATCACCAGACTAACTAGTTGTTATACTGATCACTTTACTAGTCATGCACCACATGAGAGATGTTTCTCCAGTTAAATAACTGATAAGCAACAGTAACTTCCCGATGTTCCTGTTAAGCTTCACCATTCTTCTATTATTCATACACAAGTCTTTAAGAGTATTATCTTTTCTGCATGAGGCTTGAATTAGTTAAAATCTCCCATTAGATACCATCACCTAGTTTCATGACTAGTTAAAACATGGGGAAGAGCATGGAGATGACTTCAAAGAAATTCAACACACGATTTAAGTATGTACCTTGCCTTCTGAAAGAAAATTTTAATCTAGAAAATCTAGTATCTAAATTTTTCTGTAGTCCTGTTAAATGAATCACATTTAATCTGCGAAAGAGCACAAAAGCATGCCATAGGCTAACTGTTGCTTAAAAATATGGTATTTATTTTTGGATTCTTTCTGCAATAAGGATGCTAATTTGAAACACCAGCAGTACAAGCTAAATAAATAAGGAAAATAAGAGAGCGGTGCGTTATTGTTTCAGTTGCCACTTGCTAGTACACCTTTCAAATAAAATACAACTTTCCTGTCCAAATCCTGTTTTATGTATTGAAAAACTACAATTTTTCTTTTCCATATCCTTGTGATACTTTTTTGCACCATCTTTCTTCGAGGTGAGAAAAGAAAAAGCAAGTAACTCGCAATGACAACTATATTTTCTGTCACTGCCCTTCTGTTTTCTGCCCTTTCACCCTTCTCAAACTAAACCAATTGAAACTTCTGCTTCAAAACCAAAATGACCTATCTCTTGCCCACCCCTCTCTATATCCACATAATGCCAGGCTGTCAAATGAGGCCAGCTATTCCTCTTTATTTCCTACCGATATGTGAAGTCCAAAGTTATTCTATTGTGTGTGTTTGAAGAATGAATAAAATGAAGCACATCAACATCTTTGCCCAAACTGCAGGGATACATTTTTAGAGCGCTGTGAAGGGATTTAGATGTGTGACTTCCAATTACCTTAACGGCAGCTATCTGGTTCAACATCAACACATCACACTGAAATTTTATCCCATGCTGCATATAAGTAATGTAGTAATTTATCATAGGCCATCTGTATTGGCCAAGAGCTAAGAAATAATATTTTTGAAAGAGAAAACATTTTGCATTTATTCTATCAATGCTTACATAAGAATATTTTGTCTGGAATAAAAGCAACAAACAGCAAAAACACATAACGCGAACCTCGAACCCCTCCCCTCTGGCCCTTGTTTTATTTTCACTGTAAAAATAATCTTCTTGTCAACAACATGGGCATGCATTTAAACTTGGGGAATCACACAGGGAAGGATACTGTATCAGAGTAATTTCAGATAATTCTTGAAATCTGTATCTCAGATCAAAACACTTCTCCCAGTTTTTCTCCAAGAAACATAGCAGGCTGTATCTTCAACAGCAGATGAAAACTCACCTTATTACAAAGTCATGGCTATCAATCTCTTTTCCACATCCACTGTCCAGGAGGATGCCAGAATTCCCAACAACTGCACAGGTTTTAAACCGGCGATTCTTCATTGGGGAAACTTCAGGGAGAAGGCTGTGCAAATCCTGAGAAATGTTTAGGGTGCGGCGCCTGTCCAGCACGTAATGGATTACATCTCCTGGCTTGAAGCTGCTTTTGACCACTGAGACATCTCTTTCAGCGTCCAAGAATCGAAGAATGTTCTTTCTGGGTTGACAGAAAAATGCACAGATAAAACCCAAGAACCACTGCCCACACGGAGCTTATCTAGTAGTAATACAGACTGTACAGAGCATACAACATAAAGTGGAGGGTAGACAGTGTCAGACAGACTAAGGTCATTTCCCATGCTCTAGGATGGAGTTAAAGCTGTTAAGACAGAGTTCAAATCCTGGTTACAATATAACACGTAAATGCTACAGTGTCAGACCTTAATGACTTCCTACAGACAAAGGCACTGAGAGACCAAGAGAAGATGACTTCAGAAATGAGAAGGCACACTGGTTTTGTGTATTTTACAAAACTTTGGAATAAACACATATTTGAAAAAGGACCAGAGCAGTTTGTTTTCATAGAAACATAGTTAAATATATGAGCTATTTATGATTTAGGAAATAAATCACTACAATCTCATCTCTCACAAAATCAGCTTGGTTCAGGAATGGCCAGGTTTTCTTATAGATTCTTATTTCAGCATAAGAATAATATATTCAGTTTAGCATAAACTTGCTCCTAATTAACTGAAGTTCAGCCAAAGTTATCCTAATTAACTTGAAATAAGAACACCCACAGTTTTTTGTACCGATGTAAACAAAATCAGCTTCAAAACATACTGCAAATTAAACTACTGCGGCTCAAGGTCTAGTCAAGCTGTCAGCTGAACTCACAGAAGCATTTATAAACTCTATCATCGCTTTAAATCAGGTTAGTCCAATCCGTTATCTTGCTTCTCTGCAATTAATTGTTTAAACTATTAGCCTGGTTCAGCCACACATGACCAAGATATGAGGGTTTAACAAGCTATCACAGGTCAAGTGAACTATGGTAATTAAATAGTTGTATACTCCCAGCCCATAGCAAGTAACAGGTGAAGAATGTCTGCTTAAATGTCAGCTGAAGAAGTTAAGTCGTGGTAATTGTACCTGCTTATGGGTGTGGGGGCAGGGGTCTAAAAACTGACACGCTTTTAATACATAAGTTAAAAAAAACCCCACTTTTAACGACTGCAGCTATGTAATGACTGATGCCTGCACTGGCAGTGCTGAGCAGCTTTCAGTACACACTTATCCTTGATATAAAAAGCTGGAAAGGAGGACCCCAGGCCAGAGCTGCAAGAGCCACAGATAGCTCTGGATTGCAAATGAGTAAAGCCTTACAAGCTTGTGTCCGTCCCTGCTCTGCAAAGCATGTACATTGGTGAAGAGGCATAAAGGTCACGTCTGAACATAGGCACGTACTTAAGTACAATGCACTTATGGAATAGACAGGGAGTGCTCAGCTGGGGCCGGGTGTTCACTACACGTCAATTTGAATAGAAACTTTTGCCTCTCCAACTCTAACAAGACAAGAAGAAAAAAATCGCTTTGTATTTTCCACTGCTGTCAGCAGGTGAGGTGGAATTTAAAGCAGAACAGACATTTTGTTGAGTAAGAGAATGCTATTTTTACGTAATAGTTTTTTAGAGCAGAACTTCCTTAGTGCAGATGAAAACAGGAAAAGATAACTAGAGATGGTACTTAGCAGCTGCAACACCCACTGAGAGACATAAAGGGAAAATAATCCCCCCCAAGTGAAAAGAGATGAACTATAGGAACACTATGCTCACCAGCTAGCTCTTTTGTCACTGACTCAAGAGAGAAGAGTATGTCTGAATCTTGCAACCAGTGACACAAAATACTCACCCTGGAACTGACCTTAAATGCCATAGGGGAAGTGAAACATGATAAAAATATTTTTTCAAGTGTTTCCTCTCATTTCTTAAACCAGGACAAGAAAAAAGAACAAAATAAAAAAAAAAAAAGGAAAGAATGTCTTGGGCTCTCTGTTACAGCTGTCATGTATATAAATGAAGCAGCATCAGAGCAAAGACAGCTTGTGCTGAGGCATATAAGGAACTCAGAATAACAAAGTAGGATAGAAAATGTTAAAATCCTGAGTGTCTAAAGCTTTTGGTAAGGCCAGGCAAGGTATTTCTGTAAAAGCAAGATGAAGACTTCACTTCAGCCTGTAAATTGAACCGATTTAAAATCTCCATGGGTTTGATAAGCTTAATTTTGTGAGTACTCTGCAACAGATACATAAATTGCTACAGAGCGAAAAAGAGCAAGAAGGAATTGTCCAATCTAGCAGTATTAAAAATGACTAAAATTCTTCACTACCTAAGAACAGAGCTACCACAGCTGTGGCTGTAAAAGACACGATGAATGCATCAAAAGTCAGCAATAGCATCAGCCAAGCTACCCAGAGGCTCACTTCACACACACTCTGACGTGAGAAGGGGTGACCACAAAGTCTCAAAAAGCAAAAGAAATGATGTGAAATGTACAGAAACCTAGGGCTCTAACTAAAAAAAACCCACATGTGATCACTAGAAGATTCACTTTAGAAATTTAGTATCCCAGATACCTAGAATGAATGGGTCTAATACTGGTTTTGCCAGCAAACAAGTAGCAACATTTGTGCGTGAACAGAGATCTTCGGTATTATTTTAAAACATAAGGAGAAGGCAGTGAAGTTATGCAAACGGTGCCAAAAAAATAAAATCACTTTGGCTTCCATTATTAATTTGGTAGCTTATAGTGAAAGCTTACTTATCTATCTACATGCTTACTACATATGCTCATAGAAGTCCTCCAAAATGTTTCAAGTGGACCTGAATTAGATTCAGATAATCAACCGCTTATTAAAGAGAGCTGAAATTTCCAAAATGTCTAAGGAATTTATTTTTCAATAAAACTTTGAGATGGGCAAAAGTGACTGAATCTTATTACCTTCTCACATATTTAAAAACATTTTCTTATCCAAAGTTGTCAGTACCATATTCAATTAAACGTATGCACAGGTACTACAGTACACATAAGAATCCTTGCATAAGAGATGTGTAATAATGATAACATTAAAATATTTTAACTGATTGATCTGACTGTATCCAGATATCTTTTAATACTGAAAGAAATATGATTAAGAAAGCACAGTTCATGCTACTGTTTTAACTTCCTCTGTGCTACTGATTCATCTGTACCATAGGGACAGTAGTACTTCCCATTTTAACATACGTGCTAAGAGAAAAAAAAATTATTGAGGAATATGACAAAAATCGAAAGTACATCCATGAGTGTCTGTCAGTCCTGACACCAGCTAATAATCAGAACTTGTTTAAACCTCTGTTCTGTCTCACAAAGAGCACTGAAAATAGCACAACAAGGTTATTCTAGATTAAACAGACATGACAAAATAATTTAAAATAAGTGCTAATCCACACCCAGCTGCATGTAAAATTCAAAATTAAGCTCAATTAGAAGAAAGAAAAAAACCAGCACGATTTTTAGCGAACCTTGAAGCAAAGGTGTTCTGCAACCTTAGAGTTAAAACGTGTGCAGAAATGTTTTTTATTTGAGGTGGTCTTCAAGTTTTGTTTTGATGAATAAAACCGTATCTGGGGTGTGGCCTGAGCTGTTTGTGGGCAGGTGAGGCAGATGTGGCTCGCTCTTATCTGAAGCCAAGCAGCTGTTTGCAGCGTGTTTACATGACTCACAGAAACATGATGTCACAATCTGTGGTTGACCTAGGGTTTTTCTTTGATAACCAGAAGCAGATGTTCATAATATTTAACTACCAACTAGAACTCCCAGTTATCTGATAAAGCACAAGTGACAGACAGCATTGTCTCTGAAGAGCCTTCCAAATGATATAAATATATATTGCTCTGGGGCATCATGGTGACATTTTTCTACTTATGTGCATTTTTCTGGTGTTATTTTGTACTGTAGTCTTTGTACTACAATGGCAAACTCCCCCTCATCTACCTCAGAATTGTGTGGATTAAGGAAAGAAAATAAACATCTAAACATCTGACTTTTAAGATCACAAATAAATTTATATTTTCAGACATTGTAAAGAACACTGAAATATGGTCTCCAGCACTTTTCCTGGGAAAATCATTCCCTTCAAGCATGGCAGTGCTGGAAATCCTCGCTGCTGGGGCATCTGAACTTGTCTGGACCCCAACTGTGAGGGGAAGCCCCTGAAGTGGACCTCAGTACCCAGGAAGCCAGGCTGGCTCACCAGCAACCACATTATGGAAACTGCGACAGGTGAAAAGACTACCTAGTCCACACTCTGCCCCCACTAAAGATGGGCCTTTATCGACATCACCCCCAGCCCATGTTTATCTAACACATTCCTAACAACCTCCGTGTTGGGGACTCGGCAAACTCCCCACACAGTCTACATCAGTGCTTCCCTGGCCTGACCAGCAGCACAATATCTCTCATGATAGCTCCAACCTTTCCCACAGCAACTGAAGCCTGTCCTTCTCATACCTTGCCCTTGGAGGACAGACTATTCCTTACTCTTGGCAATAGCCTTCATTTACCTGAGGCTAAGAAGCAATCCAACTTTTTTTTTTAACTTTTATTTTTTAATTGGACAGGTCATGGCTCGTAGATCTCTGACCCCTCTTGCTGCTCTCCTGCAGACTTTCGCTGACTGATTCACGCAGGTCTGTAAACAACCTGATTTTCTAACCCTAGCAACTCCTGACACTGCTTCACACTCCTCAGTTGGAAGGAAGGCAGCACCTCTCAGGCTTTCAAATCACCAAGGACTATGACCTAGGTAAAGCATACTTTTTGCCAGCTAAATCGGTTTAATTAAAACAAAACAAAACAAGAACAAACTGTGTGGTAACACAAGGTCACAGCCTGCCCTTGTAGATGTCTACAGCTACAGCTCCTGTTGGCTTCCTGAGGAGGGAATGGGGACTGCGAGTGCTGGAACCTGTGCTGGGTTTGGCTTCAGTCTGACTGAAAGGGAGGTTTAAGAAAACTTCAAGGAAAGCAGCGTTGAGAATCACACAATAGTTTGGGTTGGAAGCGGACTTTACAGGTCATCTAGTCCAACCCCTGATTCGGATTTGTTAAAAACATGCCTAACTGCAATTAACCATGGAAAGGTTCCTGGCATTCCCCAGCCCACGGAGAAGTGCACAAACAGAAATGCCGTATTACAGGAAGTTGCTGTCTGGCTCTGTTCCTATACTAGCCCTCCTCATGACCTTTAGGGCACCCCACTCTCCCTTGACCAGAAAGGTCACTTCAGTAGCTGAAGCACGTACTAATCAGGCAGAAATCTTCAATGAGCACGCAGAAGGAAAAGACGGCTTTTAAACAGAGCGTGACTCAACTACTGCTTACCATAGGCGGTCAGTCATATGTCAGCTTTCCATGAAGTTAAACAAGTTAGAGTCAAAAGAAAGGAGTCAAAGGAGTTAATCACACCAGCTGACAGTGAACACTGAGTTTTCAGTTGAGGCAAGGGGTCTAAGGAGGCAAAAAAACCCTGAAGGTTTATTATGACTAAACCAGACTAGAGACACATGCAAACCCCAGTCTGCATGTCTCAGAGACACAGAAGATCTGGAGGAAACAGTGCAACTGGCCCCAAAACGTTGCTCCAAAAGTTTCAGAGCAATTTTACCACTCAATTGCTAGTTGAGTATTTACTGCTTGCACTTCAAGGACTTATCACAGCAGTTTCATACTAACTTGAAAGATAAACAATGATAATAATCTGAACCTTTCTAAGGAGGAAGTTGCACTTTTTTTTTTTTTTAATGATGTTGTTAACATCTTACAAGTTCTCACATTTTTCTGTCAGGAAATTTCCACTCATCTAGTTCTCTGTTACATTGCAAAGAGATAGATACATCCTCAACACACTTTTTTGGTTTTTTGTCCTTCCTGCAATTCAAAACCTTCATCTGCTTTTTCCAACATAAAAGACCACATTTAATCAAAAATAAGTGGAAGAAGAAAGTCACACACTGAGACGTCAGACTGCAAGTCATTTCACATGGGTAATAGGTGTTCTGGCACCAGTCCTGCATGGAAGGCTTCTCCAGACAGGTTTGTACCAGCTCAGCAACATCTTTATGAAAGTATGGCCTTCGATACAACTTGAATTTCCTAATTTCCGTAACTGGAAAACCTTCACATTGCTACAGAGAGCAGAAAGGACTTAAGACGCAAAACCTTGCAGAGAGTGGGTTCTCTCTCTTCTTCATGACTGAAATCATTCAGACAGAAGGGGAGGCCAAGCACGCAGTCTTCTTGCCTTAGGCACAAAGAAGTTGTCAGCAATCAGAAGGTAGTATCAGTTGGAAAAATCACTCTCCCACTAGACCAATCATGCTTGTCAAGGCAGCAAATTTGGTACAGTCTCAAGAAATTAATAATACCCATAATTTCCACCTCAGTCACAGAAAGTCTAGCTCTTTCTTCTAATGCCTAGTTAACATCTCCAAAGGGCTGCCGCCCTCCCAAAAGAGCTGCTACACTCCCTAGACTGCCTCTTCTGGCTGCAAAGTCCCAGAGAGCATCTTGTGACACCAGAACCCAATGGAAGCTTTTCATCCTCCCATGGGGTCGTGATAAAGGAGCTTTTTCACTCATTGACTCCTATCAGAGCCTGGCCTTGACAGGAAATCATAGGACTTTTGAGGTTGATAGACTAACTAGTCTAATGTTCACTAACGTGGGCAAAAATAAGATAGCCAGAGATGATGCCCATGGTCAACAAAGCAAATAGCAAGCCACAATATTCCAGCTGCTAGTCAACTAGGTTCAGACATACCATTGACCAGCTGTCCTTGCACAAAGCAAAACTCACTATCTACATCTTAAAATTGCTAATGCGGGTGTAAAGCTGACATAAAAAACAAAAGTAGCTGCCATTTATGGGTGATTATAAGCTTTGTGAAATGTCTTTATGCTGTACGCTAATGGTTTCACAAATTATTTCTCCACTGCTAAGAACTGGTAACTTTTTACACATTATTCAACAGGCTCTAGCTTTTTTTTTGCTGTTGTTTCTTTCTTACTGTTATTTGCTATGGTCAACCTCACACCACAAGACCAGCACTGTTCACATTAACAGTTGCAGTAATAGAGTATGAATCATCTTCATGGTCTACACAGTGCACGTAACATACTTTGGAGGAGCTGAACAGTTAGTTTAACCATGAGAACACTCTAGGAGATTGCTAGACACATATGAAGTTAGTCCTGGTAGGTCTGTTAAGTATAAAAATATTTACAACTAAGATGCTTCTTACTGCTGTGACAGGGAAGAAAGGTGTATAGCAAACCGCCTGTAAAAGTGAAAGAAGAATGCACGTTGTTTAGTCAGCATCAGAGTGGAACACATATCACAAGGGGCTGCATGTGGCTTCCTCGGGGAAAAGCATGCCAAACTTCTCTCCCTCATGGTTGGGAACCGTAACTGAATATGCTATGCACGTTAGCAAAGAGGACTTCTGGAAAGAATATGACTGGCTGGTAGCACTAATTCTTTTCAGACAGTTTATGTCAAATTTTGGCCTTAAACCACATTAATCTAGTATCTTTTACTGGTTCAGTGAAAACACCTGCTTTCTGCCCTGGTGCTAATGATGGTAGCTATTTCATCCCAAAACAAGACCAGCTATGTGGACATCTAAATAAACTCAGCTTTATGCTCTCTACCGTACAGTAAATCTTTACACTGATAAAGTGGAACCTTTACTGCTTAAACCAGAGTACAAGATACCTGTCTTTCTTCACTGTACTACTGAGACAAAAAAATATCCTTCACTGTACAATTTAAAAAAAATCTACTACATAATCACATCATGCTGCTTCCTAAGAGCACATTAGTAATTTATAACATGAGAAAACTTCCCCCCACCAGCCAACAGTAAATCAAAACACTGATTTTGAAACTCATGATTTTAGTAGATTGAGATGATACATATGTATTAACAGGCTTAAAACAATCTAAAGCATTCTCTGCTGTTTTACTTAGCATAACCCAAGCTTCCTAATTTTAATCAAAAAGTTATTGTAATATTTTTACTTGTTTGTTGTTGAGACATTGGTTTTAAATGGTTCTGAAATATGACAATTTTTCAAGAAAATGACTGAAAAGAGTTATCTGTCTCTACTTACAGTCACTCAGTGGCTTCCAAATCACTTTACTTCACAAGTAGAACAGCGTGCTATTTTCTCCTAATTGTCAGAATCATAACCTGTGATTTGAAATTTCAACAGTATTCTCCTGAAGTTACTCAATACTTCTCCAACTTAAATTGTCAGTTATACGCAGGTCAATTTTAAATACGGTTACCGATCTAGAACATCTGCTTATCTTTCCTAGACTACCTTGGAGCACAACTTAGCCTTTACCGAACAACCATACACTGGTCAAACAAGCTGATCCGAACACATGGGCCCAGAAAAAGCTCCATTCCTGAGCTGCATTTTAGGACAACCACCAGATCTTCACCAGTGGGAAACCCAGGTGCGCGGGGAACAGCCGAGTGCCCGAGGGTCCCTCAGTCTGGTCAGTCAGGGAGTGGGGACCCCACAGAGCTCCACGGAGTGCTTGCCAGGCAGCTGAGATACAGCTACAGGCTCCGGAGTATTAATTTGCTGCCTCCCCAAATCCCGCCACTCCTTCCATCCCTGACACTGTTCCTCGGCCACGCCATGTCCATCATAGCACAAGACTTCCAAAACATCTGTCCTTTCCTACAGCTTTATACGTTTCTGAGCTAGCCGTATCTCCCGCATGTTTTAGAATGCGGGACATAAAATAGCAGTCATTTAAAAAAAACCCTCTAAGTTCCTCATTCAGAGTAGCCATGCTTTCTTACATGGAAATACTGCCTGTCTAAGAGTTTTGTAAGCTGTCCTTTAATTAAATAAAAATAAAAAAAAAAAGAAGAAAAAAGGTAGAAAGGAAAATGACATAGAAACCACATTTTAATTAGCTAAAATTCCTATTAAAAATCCTAATATTCAGAAAATCAAGTCTACTCTGTTATGCGATTGCTGCTAAAAATAGTTATTTTCTATCTGTTTTCACAGAATGTGACACTCCTAGTCCTCCACACTGCCAAGCCATGCTCCATTACACTTCCCGCACTGGCCACCTTCCTGATTAAGACAGGGAAGATACAATGACAACAGAACACACTTACAGGCATCTGCTTTCTCTTCTCTCAAGCCCCAAGGCAGGTAGACCCACCACAACTACTAAGACACATCAGAACTACCACTCTAACTCTGCTACTGTGTTTCCCCCCGTCAGACTGAGCCTAAGGCTCTTTTTGGCCCCTCTGACTTCAGGAGAGAAAACCGCATAGGAGATGGGTGTTGTCAACATCTGACCTTGTGGCTTGGCCCGGCCACAGACAGGGTTGGATTCGCAGCACCTGATGTCCTGGCTCTCGACTCCTACATCTAAGTTGTCTCCCTAAGCTCCTTTTGTAGTTAAGGGAGAAAAATTGGTATGTTCAGGGTACTTCCATCTGTTCTGTCACCTTCAGGATGAGAGGAAATCATGTCCTAGAAGTGCCAGTTTCTCATCAGTGACTGCCAAGAGAGTTCTAGAAGACCAGCTCAAATGTGGACATGCATAATATAGATACTGACTGCAGGGGTCTGATTGACACAGACAGATGAAAACATTTTATTTATTCTCATGAAGGATGACTTGACTTTGGAGTCCAATGTAATTTAGTTGCGTTTATTTTGAACCCTAAATACGTACAGTTATAAAACATCCACCTGCAACCGTAAATCAAATGACTGCTTTCCAGGTGAGAAGAACTATAGGCAATATGGAATTAAAATAATTATAGGTAATATGAAATGAACTGCTTTTTATTTAAGACACTCACCTTATTTCCAGTACCAAAGAAGAATTGATTTTCCAACCTTCTACAGCATGCTGGAAGATTGAGGAGCCACCCTTTCGAATTATCTTATCAGAGCTATTGATCATTGATCTACTTAAACTCAGTTCACCATCTCTGCAATGCAATATAGAAAAGACACAATTACATCAAGGAAAACTCTAGTTATAAATAATTTAAGTCACGAGCACCAGTGATATTTCCTTTTATTCACAAAAAAAAAAATTATCTCTCTTCTTCCCAAAGCAAATAAACTGTACCTGTATGAAATCTACGGGACACCTATATCTAATACTTGAATATGCAATTTAAGAGCTTAAATATGTTTATATTTGTAGTGAAATTGACATAACTAAAATTACAATAAACAATTGTGAACCTGGACCAAACTTCAGTATGTTTGTGAGGCACATTCTGCACTTCTATGCTCCAATTTCCAGTACTAAACCAAGAATTAAGTGATTCCAGCAGCCCAGCAACTGCTCGTGTTCTACAATAACGGCATAATAGACTCCCTTTGCAGCCTGTTGATACTAAAAGACTTTCATGCATGGAATTCTGGAGTTAAACACCATACAAAATACAAAATTTCCTCCAGAATTCCTGAAAATTTTGTACGCAGACATCCAACCACAGTTGTCTTATGCTCTTCATCAATCTTATCATATTTATGAATTTTGGTAATGCAAACTTAAAAAATAAAAAAAAATACAGTAAGCTATGGGTGATGACCACTGAACATCTGATGAGGTATCATAATGTTACCCGTTGCAATGATATTAGCCAACAGAGTCACAGAAATGTGACAGAGAAGCTAAGACACTTCAAACACAACTTAAGGTGTTAGGTCTAAAATCTGTTTTTATCTCCATATTTCCATTATCTTCCATACAGTTTCCATTTAGGTGCCAGAGCAACATTCAGCTGAGTTCAAACATAACTGTTAATGATAAATATATCAAAGCTGTTAGATATAACATTCTACCACGTAGAATGTCTTGTGTCTCAGGAGCATATATAACAGTAATATACAGGAATCTCTTTATCTATTAAATAAGCATGCTCTGACACACTGCCAATAACAATAACTTCACACAGCTTGTAAACAGAACTTTTTGACCACCAGCCCTTCAACCAACAAAATGGAAAAGATGTAAGACTGTAAACTTTTTAGGGAATCACCGACTCTTGTTTTCCTGTGACTGATCGTGGCCCTTAGTAAGAGCTACACCAACATTACTGCAGTATATATATATATATATAAAAAAAAGTATTAATATTTGGCAAACTATATAGCAGCCTAAACTCAAAAGAAACCTGCAATGGGACATCAATTAAGCTAAATTAACAAAACTGGTAACATGTAGTCATTTGCAAAAAGTGCTATGCTTGCAAAAGCCCCTGTAACTAATAAGCCAGCATTATATACTTCATTAAAAACAACCCAGCATTACTAGCAACGCTCTCGCTCCCTCATCCCCTCTATGCCAACACGCTGCAGCAGAGACAGGGCGCTGACTCAGAGGTAAGGCTGCCACCTACCGAAAAACCTACAACTTTAAGCGAACCTCTAAGAACAAGATCTGTATGCAAATTAGCCAAATCACACTAACTTGAGGGGCTGGGAGGATGCTGCAGAAGTCCCAATATTCAATAACCAGAATGTAATTAATAACTTTCGCTATTTTAAAATGTTTTATTCCCTAAGAATTTTCCATAATGGTTGCAAATATTCCTGTATGTATATTTTCTAGATGCACAGAGTGTACGCATCTACAGGAAAGTTACCAAAATACATCCAGGTAAAGTACTCAGTCTAAAAATACTTCAGAGATGTCTCCAGTTTATGGTGGGTGAAGCGTTATCCAAGAGACACTTTAAGTTGACAAAACTTAGCAACAAAGTATGTTGCCAACACCTAAAGCACCGAAGCATTTGAAATGTGTTGTCTTCCATATTTACAATTTACATCTGCAGCAAGCTATATAGATTGTACAGTAAAACAATGTTAAATTATGTTCTCATGAGCTAAAAGAAGGTCCTAGGAACTTTGTGTTAAAAGTTCTAGTACAAACACGATGGTCTTCACCTACATGCTCCTCTCCCTTCGATTGGTATTATTTAATTTTCACTTAAAGTAATATTAAACACATTAACACATAAAAAGCTAAATTTACTCCAGAAAATTCTTCATTGTGTAAATATCTGTGAAAAAAATTTGGGCTACTTTGTATCTTCTAGAATCACTGCAAATCTTCTCTGATGTAAATGAAACAGCTTCAGTAGTGTGACAGCAACTTGTGGATGACAGTATCAACCTTCACTCTGAATTACCTTGCCTTGGTAACCAATCAATCAGACCAATATAATATGATTTTCTCTCCTCCTGAAGACTTTTCATTAAATATAAATAAACCAGTAAAAGATAACTCTGTTTAAGAAACACTACATTCCACATATTATGTGTGTTTCATTACTTGCTTAACTTTTAAAGCGATATTACTGTCTAGTTAAGGAAGGGCATGCTTTTGCAATTATTGTCCTAGCAAACTTTGCTATGAGTACACAGCTGATTTAAGGTTTACCACATACTTTGGAACTGCACATAGTCCATTCTGGAACGTTTGCAATTTACCTGCAGTGCCACTAGTAACAATAAAATGGGCCCCCTCGTGCATTCACAATTCTGCATTACTGGTACTTCTGGAAGTAAAACATCCCACGGAAAACTGACTTTGCTTGCCCATGTCAAAAATAACCAAATGGCATGAGCCCTGCCTTCAGGGGAAAGGCAGGCGTAACCTCAACAGTGGCAGCAGATAGTAGGAGTACACTTAGGTTTGGGTTTTTTTCCCTGCTTCTTCATACAGTAACGAATAGGATGACAGGCTGCAAAGAGAAACTATATTCCAATATCCTTGGCCAAACTGAGTAACACCGTACTGCACAAGAAATCTCACTCATACCAAAGTAGAGCTATCACGAAATGACCTGGCAGAAGTACATTGCAGCTATACTTTAAAGTGTTGTTAAGGACATCCATATTTATGACTAAACACACTTATCTTCTTTCATTCAATATTAAATAATCAGTTCATTTTAGTACCTTTTAAATCATGTCAAAGAATCATGAGCTGAAGGGGGGCTTTTTTTTTTTTTTTTCAAATATATATATATGGATTCTACCTTGTGACTAATTTCTGAATCATTTTAGCAGCTACCTCTAGTCTGACAGGAAGGAGTACATACTAAGAAACATGAGTATCTTTAATGGTGATTCTCCCTCATACATCCATTTTCAGACATGTTTTTGCACACCTACAACCCCAAAATTTTAAACTTCAGTACATCTCATAAGTACACGGATACCACAGCATCGCGGCAGAAAATGGGCTTACACCCAGGCTGAACAAGCAGGAAAGTTACTACCAAGTTGCAAAAATCTTTAATAACAAGGGAAGCTAATATCGCATCATTAACCATGCCCAGGCGAGGCCAGCCCCTGTTCCCGGGAGGTGCCAGGGCCACAGTCGCCCAGCTGTGCCCAGCTGCCTGCATCCCGCTCCCTTTCCAGCCCGCCTGGACAAGGGCTGGGGAAGAGGGATGCACTTTTTGCCTTTACTCTAGGGACCGCGGGGGCAAAGGGGGGACCAAGTGGGTAGTAAATTGCACCAGTCTCCTCCAGGCCCGTACGGGAACTTTCAACCTCCTTATGCCTCCTCCTCAAATTAAGGCAAAGGCTGACACCCAAGGACGAAAATCTGCTGTGAATGCATCTCCCCCCCCTCAAGTCAATTTGCACATGCAAACAGAAAGTGTGAGCCCCTTCCCTGCCTTTGCTGATTTCACGAAGCCACCCCGGAATTTACGCATCCCTCCCGCGAAAACAAAAAATTATACCCCTCCAAGGAGAAACAGGCTTGGCTGAAAACCCAATATCTTCACAGGATAACTGCAGGCTGGGAGAAAAAACGAGGAATACAGGCATGCACGTACACAAACACAACGCGCGACAAGGAGAAAGCTGAGGTGCAAGACAGAAAAACGGCAAGGGACCTTTCGCCTTTTATTTTCAACGGAAAACAGGCAGAAGAGGGAAAATACGTAACACAGGGTCTCAGCGAGGGACCAGTTTCCAGCGGAGGAGCCTCGGGAGCTTACGGGGATGTCCCGCACGCTCTCAGAGGAAGCATTCCCAAGGAGCACCGAAGTTAAGCAGGGCTCCCAGGCAAACTTCAAGGAGGGAGGCAGGGGCCAGCTGGAGCCGCCAGCGGCCGCCCACCCGAGCACGCTCGCCTCTGAAGGGCTACCGAAGCAGAAAACGCGGCACAACGCGCTCCGGCGACCGCCGCCACCACCTCCGGCCACCCCGGCCGCTGCGGAGCAGCCGCCGGCGGGTGAACTATTAGGGGGACTTTTGGGGGGAGAGCAGCACCAGCCGCAACCCCGGCACAAGGCAACCTCCCGCCCGTCCCCCTCGCCCCCAGCCGCTGAGCCCCGCCAGCCCAACCTTCTCATAACCCGTCCCGCAGCGGTACCCCCGCCCCGCAAACACCGCCACCCCCCGCTTCCCTGCGCCGGCCATCGAGAGCGCCAAGCGGTGGTGGCACCGCAGGGGAAGTGGGTAACGGCCCGGGGGGGGCCGGGGGGCCGTGAAGACGCGGGTGGGGCCGCGGAGCGGACCTCAGGCTGCGACATCGCCCCGCCGCCCCTCGGGGAGCCCTCCCGGCGCGGCGCCGCGCAATTACCCGGCGAGAGGTGCCTCCTGGCGCTCCTCGGTCCGCGCGATTTCTTTCGTCTTATAAAAGATGAGGAGGAGACTTATCGTGCACACAGTCCACCTCTTCCTGACTGAACGCATGTCTTCTGCGAAACGCGGTCCCCCTCCCCCTTTTCCTTTGTTTGTCAGGGGTGTGCGGAAAACAACTCCACACGCGGCACAAAATTGCCAAAAA